>SNQN01004764.1:37850-49197 GCA_008642245.1 Bassia scoparia | reverse complement strand
GGATGGGAATGAAAATTTAAAAAGAAAATTAGACTTTTTGGAATGAAATTACATTACCTAGGGAAGGGAATGAACATGATATTTCTTTTCAAATTTACATACAAATTTATTCTCATTATCACCATTTACTACCGGCAATCAAACGGGGTGTAACAATATGGTAACTTCGCTCTCACAAAGACTCCGTTTGGACACCACATATATACTCTAATAGAAAGTGTAAGTAGCTAGGCGCCATGGAATATATTAATAAACACGAAATTTGATCACAAGTCTATTGTGGTTGATTTTAACCAAGTAAAGAAAATAACGACGAAAAAAAATCACTTACCTCACTCACAACGGATAAAAACCAGGGGAGTAACAGCATCCGGGAGACAGAGATTTAAAGAAAGCGGAGTTTATTTATTTGATGCGTGGTGTCTTCTCCCCAAATGAACTCCCACTTATATACCACTGCTAGGTAACTTCGTTCGAAGCACTRATGAAAGAACAAGGAAAGCGAGCTTCTTATTTTTTTTTTTCTAATTCAAACAGCTGGTCTTTTCGATTTAGTGATTATTTAATGAGGCGTGACGTTTACAGCTGCTCTATTCAATTTAAAGATTAGGCAACCAAACGACACCTTGTACTTAACAAATTATTTCACGAAATTTCCTGGAAATTGAGTGAATGTTTCGTGCGTGCGACACAACGGTCTGCTTCCGCCCACTAAGGTCATCAAGAATTGACATTCATTCAAACTTCCACTTTTATTTAGCCGAAAATGTCATTCAGATTCATACTTGAACTATGTTCACTTCGTCTGAATTTTTCTGATATGAATTTTTTCTTATTTGAACTTTTCCGATCTGACCTAGATTGAAAATTTCTGTTTTGGACTGATCTGAAAATTTCTGATTAGATCTGATTTTATCTGAATTTTTCKAATCTCTGAACTTTTGTACGGAGTAGTTATTTTGATCTGATCTGAATTTTTCTGATTTGGTCTGAACTGAAAATTTTCCGATCTGATCTGAACTTTTTTTTCTTAATAAGCACTGAAATGCTTAAATAAGTTACCTGGACATAACCTTAATTCATAATTGAGATGCTTCAGTTCTATGATATTCAAGTCTGTTGGATTCCAAATTACAAGCTGTGAGCCAGCGAGTCAAGGGGATTAGGGCAAGCCGGCAAGGTAAGGAGATGTGGAGGAATCGACTTTTTTTTAATGGGCATGATCCTTCTAAATTTGAAGGCAAAAATTCCTTCTCTTCTCTTCATGTATACCTGCTTAATATACGAGGGAGGGGCTAATTCTATCGTCCCCTATCTAAAATTATACCACAAAACCAGTTATAATCATCTAAGACTATGGATCAATAATCGGACCTCTAAAAAATACTATTAAGGACAAAATTCAATAAAGGCGAATCAATGCAGGTTAAGGTGATGGAAAATACATTATTACCTCACTTCTTCACACCATTACTGTAAATGGATCTACAGACTTGGAAGGGGTAATCAAGTCACTCACTCAAAAGCAAGCTTCACTAAAGGAAGGAGGTCGAGGTCGACCCTTAGGCTTTAGTAATGGGATATATACAAGGAAGCAAGGGGTGGGGTGGGGGGTAAATGTGAGAGATAACAACCTTTTTTAAAGGTCTGAAACTTATCCAATCACCTGAAATCAGACAGCTTGAAACTTCGATCGCAAACAGGTCTAACCCACTATAAAACAAAGAAAAGTTAAGCCTWCTATACAATTGGAATTCTAGTTAACTTAACCCTGCAAGCACAAGAAGTTGTCTCACTCTCACCTATGTGGAACAAGGGATGTTTGCTTCTTTATACCAATTACTGAGGCTTCCTCGCTTAAATAGTGCATCTCTCCATTCACAAGGGTCATCAATAGATGCTTCAATAGCTTCACTCGAATATCATCGCTAAAGAATTGTTGAATTCCAAATTACAACCGCTATGAGCCTGTGAATATATATAATTGAATTACAATGTCTCACATTCTTAAATCTCAAGAGAAAGTTCCWTTTKGTTTGGAAGGGCAAGTGGAGGGAAATGGAAATAAGAGAAAACAAGGGAAGAAAGGGGATGGGGAGGGAGGAATCAAATTTTCTTTTCTTTTTTTTTCAATGGGCACAATCCTTCCACATTGGAGAGAAAATTCCTCTTTTTCGCTTCCCTTCCTCTTCTCCATCCTTTCATGTTATACCTTCCTTTGATCCAAACAAACATTAAATCATGTCAAACAAAACTGGGACTGGGACTTAAGCAGTTAAGAGCATCAATCTAGAAAAATCGTAAAAATTTACTTCGTATAATTCTTATTATTTAATTTAAGAACAAATTACTTATATAAGAGGCTTATTGTCTCCCCTATCTAAAATTATACCGCACCATTATATATCATCTAGCTACAACGAAATAATTGAGCCCTCTAAAAATAAAACCACTATCTATGATTCACATTTCTTTACGAATACAATCTGTGCAAACTAACATTTCCATCCTTTAGGGGAATACCTCGATATTATCAGAACGCTTATCATACAACTCTTTTTTTTCCCATGCTCATGTGTATTCATAACGAGCAAAAAGAAAAAAACTATGCTATGACCAATATTTAGTAGACCTCATCTTGCCAATTTAAATGTCCCAAGGGAACTATCAGATTCATTCCTTACAAACTATAGACACAGGAAGAGTCAGACACTAATCAAATCCCACACTTGTTAACAATTAACATAATAGATGTCAATTATTTGGTCCAAAATCAGATCAACTACCATACCTTAGTCTTCAAACACCATCACAACTATTCAACCATAGATAATTTGCTTGTCTCCTCAGTCGGTTGCTCTCAAGCTCCTAATTACCATAATACTCTCTTGCAAACGATATAACGTTGAATATTTCTGCAAAAAACTAAAGCAATAGGTTAAACCTCCCTAATAGAAGCTCGCCAAACCCATTTCTCTCATTATCAAACGCTTATAGAAGAGAGACCACTTACCAACAACGAGAACAACCCAAGACTTAGATACCACAAATTTCACTCTTCGCTTCTACCTAATCTCTAACATAATACCTCCTCGCCAAAAACACTACATTCAAATCCATAGTAACTAACCCTGCAAGCACAGGAAGTCGCTCACTCCACCTAGCTTGGAAACAATAAGTTTGACATCTTTTTTCAATTCCCAGGTTACTTCAAATAGTGTCATTCTCTCATTTCACAAGGTCTCTACATTCAAATTGCATCTATCCACTTTACCACAATCATCAATTAGCTGTGTTCCCTTTATTATGAGGGTAAGTCCAAAACACCACCTTCACCGAATAATGTAAGAATGCATCAACGTAAGAAAGCAATTCTTACCTGATACCTTGCTTTACTGCAGAAAAAACTACTAGCATCTTTTGAAGAAACACTTAATTCATGTTCAAAGACGACTAGTCAATCGCAATCAAGCAAACAATTAGTAGGAAACCAGACTTGCAATTTCCTACTGCCTACCTTATCCAGAAAAATGAGCTTACCACATCCCAAAACCATGCAAAACTGCCTATTAGCAAGGGTGTTTGATAGTCTTCTAGCCCTTAGAAACGATAAATAAGAGACCATCAAAGTATAAATTACAATCCACTACAGCAGCAACAGCCTATTGCACACCCTTGACGGAGAACTCATCAAGAGAAGAGATCCATAAAACATAATACCAATTGAGGGCATAATTGTACAAGTGCTTCATCAAAAAGGTTTTTACCCATCCATTTTATCCAATAATAAATTAGCAATTAAGCAATGCTTCCAACATTATCACCTTTCAACCAAAGCTTAAGTTTCCCCCAAAGTCATAGTAGCAAGCTAAGGGATTCACCGGTATATGATAGCCACAACACAGACCTCGTGCATTTAAAAATTAAAAAAAGAACTTTCTAAAGAAGCACAACACCCTTTTTACCATGGACTATCAAAGCACGGCCCAGTTTGTAGTCTTTGTACACATCCCATCTAATCTCACCTCAACATGCATAAAAGAAGCTCCTTCACCCTCACATTCATTCACCTTAACAAGCATCGCACCCACATTTCCTCCACGATTGTCTAACCCTCAAGTCCTCAACCACAGTTTCAGAGTCATCACACATTAGTATCTTCCCTAAATGAACCTTTGTCAAATATCCTGCATCCTTACACTACAGTTAACTTCACCCTCAAGAATTGACCTCCACTCATTAGAGCTGCCACCTCACTTACATAAGGTAAAATTCTCAATTCAACCTGCTCATAATCTATCTTTGCTCAAATCACGCAAAATCAAAACCTAACTTCAATTTCAATAAATTCACCAAAACAAATTAAGGCACTTAATTACAACCAACAACTTCTCTCAATCCACACAAAATCAACCCTAATTTCAATTCTAAGTTTCTAACAAAACCAACGCTGCTAGTATCTATTCTATCTTCTCTCAATTAACACTAAAAAAAAGGAACAAGAAGCTATTGTGGTGACTAAGATTACCTCAATTAAATGAATACATATTTAAGGCAAACAAAAGTCTTAAGCATAAACTCCACATTAAATACAACGTTTTAGCAACTTATTTCATGCTATAATTACATCATCAGATCAGTATAGAGCAGAGTACCTATTTCATACTTATTTCAATTATGCAAAGCAATCCAAAACACTTTTTAGAATACAAACTAGCAATGCCACTTCTTCCCTAAGAATTCTTTTAYGCATATTCTTTTGAAAGACGGTCAGCTTCAATGGTTTCAGAATAATCTAGCAAAATGCACTCCAAGGCAAAGCAATTAGTAGAAACCAGTTGCAATTGATCCTACCTAATCTAGAGAAAATGTAGCACTTGTTACCCATCCAAGAAAAATGCAAAACTATCTACATTAGCAAGGGTATTTGATAGTCTTCTAGCCCCTAGAAACAATAAGCAAGTGTTCATCACTGACAAAATCACAGTTCACTACAGCAGCAACAAGCCCTTGTACCCCCTTGACAGTTGACACTTGACAGTGAATTCATCAAGGGAAGAGATCCAGAAAACATAATAGAACCAACTGAGGGCATAGTTGTGCAAGTGCTTCATGATAGGGTTTACCCTTCCCTTCAATCCAATATAAAACAATACTTCCAAGTTCCAATACGTTTATACTTCAGAGTCTCAACAGAAGCTTACTTTTTCCAAAGTTTAGAAGCGATTAATAGATTCACAATCATAGACTCATTGTCAAGACACGATGCTCTATAACACTTTAGTCTTATACATGGATTTCCAGCCCGCGCAGTTTGTAAACATCCTCCATCTGATCTCATACTAAACACATAAAAGAAACTCCTCCTGCTCTATTATTTCAACTTAAAAAGCATGTCGCGCTTTCCAACCGTCTAAACCTCACACCACATTGAAGCATCTTTCGTATCCTTTCCTAAATGACATGATTCGCGAGATCTACTTGAAGTCTGCATCTTAAGACTGCAGGATTTCATCTTCACTCAAGTAATTGGATCTCCTTATTAGAATGCGCAACTTCTTACAAGGTTAGAAGTCTCAACATTCCATTCACCTGTTATAACTATCATCGCTCAAGTTCACACAAAATCAAAACAACTTCAATGTTACAATAAATCACTGAACACAAAACTAACGCCTGCTTATTAAAATCTCTCATATCCACACAAAATTCAGACCTAAATTCAAATCTAAAAATCACAGCTAATATCTCAATTATATATCTCTAATTCTGCTGCGCGACTATTTGAATCTTCTCTACTATTCAGCAAAGAATTAACTCAATTTCAGTTTCAAAAATCACCAAAAAAAAACAGAAAAACTAATACTTCTTCCTGTGAATTTTAATTTCAACAAAATAACCCCCCCCCCCCCCACCAAACGATTTTGTGAATCGAAACATATAAAAACAAATCATAATCAGATTAAATAATAAGGATATAACGATAGTAAAAAAGAGGATGAATAAATTACATAATGGATATTGACACCATATATGTAAAGGAACAATTTCACTTTTAATTACTAATCAGATCAGTATCAAGCAGTACAAGAGGATACACTATTTCATGGATAATGAAGAATAGTGAAATAGTAGTTGAGAAGGAGCCTACCAGCCCCCTCCACACATAACCTCATAATCCTCAAGTGATGTGATCCTTGTGAAACTGTTGTCACTTTTTGGATTCGGATCTGTCGGGTCGGTGCCGTTTCGGGACAGAACATACTTCTTCAGGTGCATGGGAGTATCTTGTTGACTTCACGTCGTACTTTTCTTCCCCAGTTGTGTTCACTGACACGTCAATTATATTGCTGGCCTTTCGGATTAGAAAGAGATATTGGGGTGGGGATGACGGTGTGGGTTAAACCCGTAGGAAAGTTCTCTGTTTGGGATTGAATCGGGGAGTTGTGTTTGAAACCTATTAACTCAAAGTGAGCGATCGAAAAACTTAACGCTAGATGCGATAGAATAGGATTGATGAAATATTATAGGGCAATTTGTCAGAAAGCCACTTTTGTAGCGGTGATTTTTGTTCACAATCACTTTTGAAGCTTATTTGTTAAAACACATTTTGTAGCAAATCTGTTGTTGATACGAATGTGACCGATTCGGCGTTGACTCGCGCAGTGAGAGCGTGACGTGTCATTTTTTTCAATTTTTTTCTTTTTTCTGTCCAAACACCCCTCCAGGATGTGCTCCACCATCGATAGCCTCCAAAACACATCAGACGATAGGCTCGTTTGGACCACCTCAACATTTTTTTTTTACCAATCCGACTAAACCAGAAGCCACAACCCCACTGCCTCAAATGACCCATCGCAGCCACCTCCACCATCCCTCCTCCTCACACACTCTCGCAACCCCATTGACCTCTCGCTTACGAAACCACAGCGCCCGCCACCCAAACCCCAACAAGAACCAAAAATTTGAAATCAATTCCTCCAATCAGTAAAACCCTAAATCAATTGGGGGAAAATTCACGAGTGGATGAGTGAGTTGTGACTGATTGTGTGCTCGTGGGGTGTAAGGGTGCAGATTGAATTCGTGGTGGGTGGTTGCGAGTTTCGAGGTGAGTGGAGGTTCGTGAGTGGAGTGGGGTTCTTGTGGTCGAGGGGTGGTGGTCAACGGGTTAGGCTTCGAGGGCGGGTGGTCTGAGGTGGTAGGAGGGGGGGGGCGGTAGAGCTGGGAAAGGGGTGGGTGGTTGTGGAGGCGGCGAAAGAAAAAAATTAAAAAAAAATGAAGTCAACGCCTTTGGTAATCGCCGGACCGGCACAGGTGGTGTCAACAACATTTGCTACAAAAGGTGGTTTTTTGACAATAGCTTAAAAAGGTGGTTTAGTGACAAAATTACCTTTACACAAAGGTGGTTTCTGACAAAATTGCCAATATTATATGATACGTGAGTATGTGATATTTTAGTTTGTAGCTAATAGCTTGTTAATTTGATCCAACATTCACAAGCTATTTGGAATACCTTGTCACAATGTCACTACGAGATCATAGGATTGATAGCTGATCATTTATAAAATTACAATAATATCCTAAAAATGAAAATAAATATTTCGTAAATAAGTTAATTGAAAATACTAATGTCTAATACAGTCATTTTATATTAGGATTTTTTGTCAAAACAAACCTTTTAAAACAAAAAAATTGCAAAAATAAATCTTTTAAAACGAATGTTGCGAAAACAAACCAAAAACGAAAAAAACTTTGTAATCAAAAACCCGATGACGTCATCGATAGTTTTGACCCAAAATTAGACCTTTGACTCACTATTTGCCCACCCCCCTTCCTATCTCTACCCATCTTCTTCTAATCTCCCTCCCATCATTCTTCTCTCTCCTCTCAACAACCCCATACACCAAAGCCGTCCACGCACCGCCACCACCAACCACRCCAAGGCCACCATTGGAAACAYTGGATTGTCTATTGTAAAATGTCAAAATTCTRCAAACATTGGTAACCAAATATAGATTACTCCCTCCGTTCCACCAAATTCCTACCATAAGGAAAGCGGTTACTATTCATAAATTATGAGAATCTTCTAATTTTTCGTCAATATATAAAGGTGGATATAGTCAAGTGAGATCTAGTTTGAATTGTCTTAATGAGTATATTATTAAAATTCAATTTTTATGATTTTTACTAATGTAAAACTAAAGATATTTAGCTTACAAATTGTGCATTGACAAACGTGAAAAGTAAAAGCGGTAGGAATTTGGTGGAACATATGAAATTATGAAGTACTACACTCAATTTGTTGATACAAATAATAATAAATTAAGGAAAAAACTATATATAAGCATTAAATGCACTTTCTAAAATAGTAATATTTTGTGAAATTATGATAAACTTACACATCATTCAAAATAATAAATGCATAAGTTTTATGAAACTTTCCTCTTTTAACTTCTTATATGTAGCCCTAAGTGTTGTAGCAAGTTTCCGCTTGACACGCTACAAGGTTTTCTCTGCTGCAGGGTTGAGAGAAGGGTGGAGGCTTCCCGTCAATGCTACTTCAAAGGAGCTGATCTTGGCTTGGAATCTTGGAATGGCTTGGCACTTCAAGTTCCCCTCGACGCCTTAGCACCTGCAAGAAGGAGAATAATCCTTTTCGGATTATCTCCCCTCCGATGCCTAAGTAAGTAAAGAAAGGAGGAAAGTAATAAATGCTAATGAATGTAGAGAGAAGTTAGAGAGATAAGTTCTATACTTGYTTAAGTATGAATTTGTGCTCTCAAAATGTGTGTAAGATTGTGTGGAAAATGGTGCCTCTCAGGGGGTATTTATAGGCTTTTGCCTTACCCCTTGAGGGCTTGGATGTGTGACACTTATCACCATCCTATGCATCGTTTTACCTGTTTGCTTGCTTGTTGATCTGTTTCCTTTACGGTATTTAATCGGTTTTCGGTAGAATGTATACAGATCATCTGCCACTCAACTCATGACACGTGTCCCGTAGTTCTATGCCATGTTGAATTTCTACGACCATGCAAAACGCGACACGTGGCTTCACGTGCCACATCACTAAGGGCTGCATAAAACATTTTAAAAAAATTGTTCGAAAATAGGCAGTAATTTAGAAAATAATCTCTATTATATAAACCAATGGGGAGCAATGGTGCCCCCTATGAAATGTCTTATATACCCTTAATGAATTAAATTACAATGTTTTAAAAAAAAAAWTTAATAATCTCTTTTTACTCTTCAATTGTCAATTTGCCATAAATGTTGAACAAGTTTAATATGATATTGCATTTGAAATGTCAACTATACTAATTAAACAATATTTAGAGTGATTTTCTTTTCTTATCATAATAAACATGTAACAATGAAACATTGCATAAGTTAAGTTACACTAATAAAAAATTCAATGACAAAATATTGATAGGATTAATGTAAAACTGAAGAATTCATCTTAAAGTTTGGGTACACTATATATTATATTCATAATCTATCCATACTTATTGGACCAACTTAGAAAATTTATGTCGTAGTTGCATCATACAACCGTCATCTATCTACATTAAAATTGTCTACTAAGTATATTCTAACATATTATTTGCTAAATTTATTATTTAACACCAATTTTTCAAACATTATTCTTCTTTTGACATACTCATATATGAATAACAATGAATGAACAACTAAAAATCCAGAATTATTGATATAAAAAAAATATAAACATTTCTTCTTTTACACATACCATGTACGCATCGCGTGCAAAAATACTAGCATGATTCTATTATAAGTCTTGTGTGTATGATTCAAATTATTAAGGTTTTTGCTAACGTGAAAAATCGTTAAATCATTAATTATATTGTAGGAAATCAATGGTAGGGTTGAGGTTCATTAAATTTAGTTCTCATTTATCTCTTCTCTACTTCTTAAAGTCAATTAGGGATTGATGTTCATAGATATCATGAACAATGATTGATCCAAGGCTATAAACACGAGCTTGAATGATCAATCCTTCCTCAACAAACCTTAACCCTTGTCCCATCTCCGTCATCCAAGGGCTATAAACCCAGAGAGCTTCGTCATTGTTCTCATCCTACATTCGATTTCGTTACCTTTTTCAACCATTGCAAGATAGGCAACCAATGTTCTCTACGTTTGATTCGATGGCTTCGATTATTTTTTCTTTCTTGTTTAATTCGTATTCAAAGATTTCTATTATATAAGCCAAGGGGAGCAATAGTGTCCCTCTAGACAATGACTAATTTGTCATTTGATAAATGTGAATTAACCTATTTTAAACTCTCTTAATTAATTCACTTCCCACTTTAAAATTTTCAAATAAAGGAAGATATAAAATTTACCAAATAAGCTACTACTTAAATGTTAAAACATTTATGGTAAAAAATTGATGATTGAAAAATGACACAGTGTTTAAACAATTACAATTCAAAAAGCGTTATACTTCGTACTTAAATATAAATTAGCTAAAAAAATCTTTTAATTTAAGCACGCATAACGTACACCAAAAAACTAATAGAATCTTTATTATATAAGCCAAGGGGGAGCAATGGTGTCCCCCTATGATATTACATTTTTACCCCTTATCAATTAGTGTTTTAAAATTAAAATAAAAGCAAAAGTCAACCTAATTAATGTTGTAGGCTAATTTTAGAAAAAGGTAACCTAAAGATAGTAAACCTTATACAACATGCCAAAGTTAATGCAATCCATGCAATATTAAATAAACACTATATATGCAAGTAATTCAACTTAACATAAATAAATTAATTAAATAAACATCATTCAAAACTTAAAACGACACATTGAAAAACACATAAATGACTATATGTTGAATATTTTTGAATTTTTTTTTATGCGAATGAGCTACAAGGGCTGGGTACATTTACAACAGGTGAGGAGGTATGAGGATTCAAACCCTTGACCACAAGGATCAAAGGTGGAGTTAAAGCCACTGCTCCAAACCTTTTCCTCAATATTTTTGAATTATAAATGTGTTATCAAAACACAAACACAATTTCTATTATGAACCAAAATAATAATCGAAAATTGAGAGTTCATTCACGCACGCGTCGCGTGCCTAAAATACTAGTAGAATAATATGCAAAGTTTTGTGGGCGCTAATTTGTGTCACATTAAAGGTATTTTTGGTGCATGGCTAGAACTCTAGAAGACTAGAAGGGAGTGTGTGAACCCTTTTTAGCTAAAATAAAGCGACCTCTTACCTTGCCACATCGATCACTTAAACTTGACTAAAATACATTAATTGTTGTCTAYATCATTAAGGATTTGGATTGRTCATTTSTYWKTTKKWWGTTTGAAKKTT
>SNQN01004764.1:21725-37837 GCA_008642245.1 Bassia scoparia | reverse complement strand
TTTTTWWWAAAAAAAGAAAAACAAAATAAAATTAWTCAAGAGAAAGTTTATCGAAAGTTACAAAAGGACTAATTTCCAAAGGAYAAGAGTCTACCCAARTTTGTTCCACCCCGAAAGGAAGTAACTTTGCTAGTTGACGGGCAACAACATTCYCTTCTCGACTAACATGCGACCAACTAACCGACTCAAAYCCGRCACRAATAAAAAGAATATCYTCTAAAATACCATAYTGCGTACTTGATCTGCGTAYTTTAACATATGTTCAAGATTGATTTGATCTCTTTAACACAGGTTTAAATAAAATTAAAGGTACATTTTCGAAAATATGTTTTGTTTAAMTTAATACAAAGTACTCGGGATATTTATTCGTTATTTATAATTTTATTTTATATATGATCCTTCGTTTAGTGGAACTYGTCAACTAATCTAAAATTTTATTTCCWRTCTTTGACACAAATTATGATAAAAGTGATCTCGTTGTAAAATGTGAAGGGTGAACATGTTTAAGAATAATTAATACATATGTTACATATCAATATATATACGGTATATATCATAGAGAAAAAATAGTTTATAAGTTTCGATAAAATTTCAAATCTCACAACATTATTCATAATTTCTCAAGAGTATATATAATATTAGACTCGTTAAAAAGCTATTGTCAAAATCTTTACCTCCATATACAAAAATTATACAAAAAAATTATGAAATAAAAGTTATTGTAGAAAATAAAATTAAATTGAAAAAAGGCAATGAGCATAATAATAGGAGGAAATGAAAAAATAAGAGAAGATGTCAAAAAAGCGGGACCCCGGCCCCACTTGCAAGGACATTGTGTAGCCATTATTTGCGAAGACATTGTCCGTTTGTGTTTGTGTTTGTGTTTGTGTTTGTGTTTGTGTTTGTGTATTAAAAAGGTGCGAATTACGTAATTACTAATTAGTAGTGGTATTACGTAGTAGTTTCTTTATTTATTTGTCCAACAAGGGCTCCAAATCCAAAACAAAGAGAGCTGTTACTTGTTATTACTTACTCATTCGGTGTTTTTCTATAATACTCTCAACTCCCATCTCCAACATTTTCCTCTCATAAAACTTGCCAATTCCAATTTTACAGGTGCGTAATCTCCCTCCTCTCTTGAGTCTCTTCACTTAATCTTCTTGTATATTTCTTTAATTTCGAGGTCTTGCATTTTGTTCAGTTTAATTTCGATCTTTATTTACATGTAATTTCGTTGATGTTGGTGATTGTTTCATTTGTTTGCTGTTAACTACTTCTACTCTATGACATACAACTTACAAGTATGTTATTTTCTCAACTACAGTACTCCGTATTATTCTTCTTTTTTTAGTAATCTTTGTATGATTTTAATAACGTAGTGTACCGAGTACAACAAATTAATCTTTAAAGAAATGATATCAGGATTATATCGATTAATCGAAACATACACTACTACTAATAATAATATAGAACATTAATCAAGACTCTTTGAAATTGAGTATAATTATGATATTTCTCTAATAAAAATTTAAATCTATTAAATTTGTTGTTTTCTTGTACTTGATGATGTCATTCTCGTCCTTTACAAAATTGGCTTTTTTTAAAATTATTATTACATCGAACGTCAAATGCTTGTAGAAACCATTTTACCAAATCAGACTAATCTCTTTAATTTGCTCCTTTCATAATTTAAAAACAATTTTTCTAAAGAAGAAGAAAGTATTTATTGGGAAAAGAAGAAGAAGAAGAAGAAGAAGAAGAAGAAGAAGAAGAAGAAGAAGAAGAAGAAGAAGAAGAAGAAGAAGAAGAAAAGGGAATCAACCAAAAGTCGGAATAACATAAGAATCACGCTCAAAACGACAAACCACTGTTATTGATGAGTTGTTTTGTTTATTTAATTGAAGATGAGGAAGAAATGGGAAATGGAACCTGTTTTTATTTATCTGTTAATTTTCTTTCATTGCTGATTGATTTATTGATTAAGTTGCTAGACACACCAGCTTGTTAGGGTAGTTGGTTATAACTCATAACTCGTGTCTCTGTCTCGTGGTAATAAAAATGAATTTGTATGTAAATTTGCGGACAAATTCTTATGATTAATAAATTGAAATTCTTATGTAGTTAGTGTAGTTATTATGGATCACTCTGTCATTCTTGCGGAAATTCTTGCTGTTCTGGCCCTATTAACTGAGGTACCCAGCCTTGATGAAAGGAAACGGGTCCTTAAGGGCAAATATGAGCTCCTAAGAGCCAGGATACATGACATAGAGAATTCTGAAAGAGTTATGTTCTATGATCGTATCCAACGACACAAGAAGAGGAAAAGGTGCAGCGACGATCTTTGTGTATGGGTGGCTGAGGGCCGGGAGCTTCTGATAACAGCAGAGAGCTTGTTAACGCAGGTCGAAGAACAGAGGGGATTTCTCCCAAGTTTCAAGAAGAGAAAGGTCCTTGACAGAGTTGTTAGCGCACTGACAGTTCATGACAACAAGGGTGATATGCTTTGCAGACATGTTTTTTCGCAGGAACAAGGCCCTCTTCACGGCAATCATATACCGGTGAAGGACTTGATAGGGCAAGGGGCATCGAATACTTTGGAAGAGCTTCGGCATCTATTGCAGGATGCTGAGGTTRGCCGMATTGCAATACATGGGGCAAAAGGCATTGGAAAGACCTTACTGATGAAACACCTGCATAACTGTGCACTAAAWTGGACTGAGAGGTTTCCTWATGTACTTTGGGTTACTTCCCCTGAMCAGTTCAGCATCAAGCGCGTGCAAGATGCTGTCGCTGCTGTGGTGAGGTGTGATTTTGACGCGGCTGATGACTTGAACTTAAGGGCTAGGAAGCTGTCAAAGAAGCTAGGAGAACTTGACAATTTTGTGCTTTTCTTAGATGGTGTGCCAAAAGCCGATTTTTCTCTGGAGCAAATAGGGATTCCAGTCCCTGCAGAAGGGAGTAGGCGCAAACTGGTAGTAACTGCTGCTTCTACTACCTTAGGGTGCAGAATTTTGGATGGTTTTGGAAGAATTGAACTTAATCGTCTTTCAGAAACTGAAGCTTTTGAGCTATTCATGAATGAAGCAAATATTGACACAAATGCTGTAACTTTGCTTGGTGACATCCCTAGGTTGCTTGCCAAGAAGTGTAATGGAATRCCGCGTACAATTGTGAATTTAGCTTTGCAAATATGTGGCATCGATGACCTCCATGAATGGAGAAATTTAATGTATGCAGTAGAAAMATTGGAGAAGAAAAACAAACTCCCATCTCAGGTCATAACTCATAATTGATGAAATAGTCATCAAATAAGAAAAAGTGCGAGAGTTGTAGTTGCCTCTTCCTCTAATCCTTTTGTATAAAAGTAACAGAACAGTGAATTTGCAGGAAAAATGGCTTTGRTTCTTCTGCTCCTAACTTTCTAAGCATATCTCCTGTAAAATGGTTGTTTCCAATCAAGTTGATGTACAGAAACATTAGTTAACCTACAAAAACAAAATCATGTGTTGTAAGACATTGTTCTTTTGGATCAAATTTAATTGAATTGAACTGAACTATACTTTTAAAAAAATAAGTTCAAAAGAACAAGAACTCAAGAAGTTTACGATTTGAATTCACAAAAGCACAAGAGAAAAACAGAGATTGTTTACTGTATTATCGATTCGAATGAGCAAAAACTGTCATGCACGCAATTCAACTAACTTAAAATAACCAACAACATGATGCATCCATGGCTTCATACCACTTTAAACCAGCATTATCAACTCTGTTTCAGTATCAGATGAAATTTGAATTGATAAGTTTTTTTTTTTTTTTTTTTTGCAATAGTGGACTAGGACAAAATTCAGAAGTTTACTACAAAGTTATTCTTCTGTTAATTTCAGTAAGAAGATCGAGTTAACTTCTTGACTGCAGTATAACTTGTTCTCAGTAAGTATCAAGTGGAAATTTGGAAAGGAAGCCAGAACACTCTTAAGTTCAGTGTGCAGTCACACTGAAATGGTTCATTTTTGTTTTTCGAGTCCAAAAAAATGCACACAATAAACATAGTCTGTAAAAAATGCAAATAGATATTGTTGTTCGTTCAAAATTTGAGCTTTCAATTCAAAATAAATACATCACCAACGCAAACAAAAAAGAACGCTGATGATCTATAATTGAGAGTAGCATTACAAAATAGCTAACCAAAATAGCTTCTGAAAACAACAGCAAACTTAGACAGATACAGGACTTCAAAAGGCCACCTAAGGAGTGGATTACATAGAAACCAAAATTAGATGTGAACTGCACTTGTAAAAAAAGCAAAACTATTCATAATCACTCAAGCTCTACAGCAGTAGAACACAAAAATGTGACGAAGATAGAGTAATACTCTGGGAACACCGATGGAGATAAGTCTGAAAAAGCGAGTTGCACCAAAACTGAGTTCATTTTTTAGCACTTCAACCTCCTCTTTCTTGATTCAGTAAAGCACACATCAGCCTCCTTATCTACAACAAGCAGTCTATCAGTCTGACATTGCCCATGCACATGATTATTGCAAGTTTGTAACCACAATCTAAAAAATCCGAAAGTGATTAGAACTATGAAACCATCAGCAAAATCTGTATCCAAATCTTGTTTAATCTATCTAAACCTATTTAGACTGCAAAAGGTTGGCCTCTTTCTCACGTGAGAGTTCCATTTTTCCTCAACTYATCCAATGTGTTACTCCATTCACGAGGGTCATCAATGCCACGCATACGAGTAGCTAAGCCAACAATTTTGCCGGGCACCCCACTGCACTTGTTCRCAAGCAAGAAAGGAATGCTTTCGCGCAAACCAGCAGATCTGTTGAAACTAGATTCATTCAGGAAAAGAATGCGAGCTTGTTCATCTGAGAGAGGATTAAAATTCAATGTTTCATGACATTCCAAAATTTCAGGAACAAAACTCGACCTAGTTGTAAATACCAGCTTGCTCTTACTCCCCACTRCAGGGACAGGAATCCCTACCTGAGCCAGTGAAAAATAGGCTTCTGGTACATCATCTAAGAAAATCACAAAACTTCCTAGACCTTCAAACGTAKCTGATAGTTTTTTAGATCTGACATCTACATCATCCTCARCGGAGAGTTCACATTTCACTGCAGCAGCAACAGCATCTTGTAAACGCTCAATGCTAAACTCATCCGGAGTAGTGACCCAAAAAACATAATCAAACCTGTCAACCCATTTTACCACAGAGTTGTGCAGGTGCTTCATCAAAAAAGTCTTACCAATTCCTTCTATCCCGAGAATAGCGATTCTTCCAATTTCATCACCTCGTAAAAGAATCTGAAGCTTCTCCATGGCATCTAATGCTACTTGGCCAAATAATGCTCTCACTGGGATAAGATTGCCATGATCTAGATCTCGTGCACTAGGCATAGCGCGTTTGAAAAGCATATCAGCCTCCTTTTCATGGACTGACAATGTCTCAATCAAACTGAGGACATTTACCAACTTTGCCCAAGTTTGGGAGGAGCTGATGGTTTGTTCCTTAACCTCTATGTTCTTGTTTGAACATGGTTCGACCTCATGACCTAACAAGCTTTTCGACTCCTGTACAAGCTCCCTACCCTTAGTCACCCAGGAAATAAGGTCATCCATATTACTGTCCCTCTTTCTCTTCTTGCCTAGGTGAATAGAAGCAGAAAAAAATGCTCCTTCAACATCCTGTATTCTGGCTTGCAAGTAATTAGCTTTTCCTTCAAGAATTCGCCTCCCATCATCAAGGCCCCCTCCCCTGATACAGGTATTCAGAAGACTAACAAAGTCCCCGAGAACAGCAAAGGATTTCATTGTGACTTCCTGTATAAATTTAAAATGTCAATATACTTAAAATTCAATCTTTTGCCTTTGAAAGCTCTAGTGCTAAATGAAAACAGATCAAAGCCAAAAGTTAAGGCACACGGAAAAGGGGCAGCAACGTATTCGTATAAACAAAGGTGGCCAAAGAGCTATGCTCACCGGGGCACCTAAATAAGGCTAGCTTTATGCAGGTGTTGGAAATTCCGCCACAAAATACTTTGATACGTGTTCTGACTTATGAGTGAAAGAACCTTCAATCCTTCATACAACAACCTTGTAAATGAGTAAATCAAGACTATACGCCTCAAAAATCCACACCCCCTAACAATTCCCCCAAACGAATCAAGAATCATCGGAGTCAAATATGGATGTAGTTGGAACTAAGCTCCGTTAAACCAGGTGACATATTAATAAAATACAATAAGTTAAAGCCAATCCCCAGGTGCTGGCAATAATAGGTCTACTATGGTCCCAGCAATAGCCTCCTGCTAAGTTATTTCCTGGCTTGGGAAAAGCCCAGAACATAATATAAAAGCAAGAATATTGCAAATTTGCAATCATCATAACAAATCAAATCGCATGAGAAGAGTATAACCCCATAATTGCAAATCAATAACGCAGAAAACAGAGGGTTGCTTCTGCTACCTGACAAACTGAAGCAAATCGCAATAATGGCATATTAATTAAGGAACAAAGGACTCATTAATTCTCCAACAAAAAAAAAAGGAACAAAGGAGAAATATCTGCACTGATTTGGGACAAACAAAATTGATGAAATTTACAAAATAATCGTTATCAGACAACCAAACATGTACTTGTATTATAAAAGAAACAGAAGAAAAGTGTTGTTATATGATCAAAAACAGCATAACAATTCATCACTTAATCATCAACTGAAATTAATAATCAAGAAAGAAAGAAGCTTAATTTAATCAAAATAAAGCTAAAGTAGAATGTAAAAAAGGTTGATACCTCACTTTTGGTGGGAGCAAAGATCGCAAATAGGGAATTGATAAATAAAAAATAAAATTGAAGATGAAATTGAAGAAGTTTTTTTTTTTTTGGGGGGGGGGAATACTGACAACTGAAAGCTGCAATGGAAGTTTAATTTCATCACTTATATAAGGAACTCTAACTATCATCTTCCAAATTTCAATTAAATAAATAAAAAATAAAATTATTATGGTAAGAAAAACGAAAACAAACTGAAAAAGTGCAATGGCTTACGCAACATCCTACGTAAACGCGGCACTATATACTTCTACTCTTCTAGACTTGGCTGACTCGATAGTCGATACTTACAACTTGCACGTGTGTTAACACTGAGTAATTGTTTGAGTTGTTTCTAGGTAACAATAGTGGGGATAGCCTGCAAGTAAACCTGACAATTTGACCCTACTTCGATGGATATCTGATCCATCCGATTCGTTTTCGTGGATGAAAATTCGAAAATTTGCGAATTTTAATCGGGTGATGGATGGATCGAGAGACGAGTCGGGTCAGATACAGGTGAAGGTTTGTCCAATCGTCGCCCGATCCATTCATCCATCCGCTTATTTATACAAAAAAAATATATTTTATTAAAATTTCCTATTTTTCTTTTCTTTTATCCATTTATTCCTACCGACCCAACACAATAAATAATAGGTTTCTTGTTATTAATTAGTATCTTGAAACTGCTTTATTGTTGTGAAATTAGAGCTTAAATCCTTAAAGCACAGTGAAAAATTGTCCAATAAAAAAAAATTAATGCGAAATCCGTTAAAAATTCGATCCACCCGATCCATCCATTGATGATGGATGGATCGGATGTGGATGACGATGGATGATTCGGGTGATGGATGGGTCGGGTGGATGTCGGATGGTTCGCGGATGGAGGCAGATTGAGCTCCACCCAACCCATCTCCGATCCATTGCCAGGTCTTACTGCAAGTAATCATAAATCGCTATCGTCAATAGCAATGTTTTCATAAATCGCTATTGACGATAGCGATTTTGCTACATTAGTCGCTAGTGACTAATTTTTGTCCAACTATTGTTAATTAGGGATTTATCGCTATTCGTTAACACTTGCTAGTTTGCTATTGCAAAAGGATGGAGGATAGCCTAGGTGTAGGTTTGTAAATGGAGTTGAGCGGGCGGGACGGAAGTTGCCTTCCCCACTTTAATTTATCTCCCCCATTCTCATGGTATGTTTAAAAATTTTCTTCATCTCCAGTGCACTAGATAATTGTATAAAATCATTACATCCCACCATTCACTTGAGTATTCATTTCCACCAAATCCCCTATGTATACGCTAATGTTTGAAATAAAAAAATCATAATAAAATAAGAAAATTAATAAAAAAGACTTACAATTATTTTTTTTATGGTTATAAAAATAATATATAATGTTAACATTACATATTATTTATAATGTTTATATTAGGTATGAGGTGGGACGGTTGGGGATAAGACGGGGTGGAGCGGAGATAATATAAAATACACCCTCGCCTTATCATCCATGACGGGTATGATTTTCATCCATATCCTCGCCCGACCACACACTGCCAAACTAAGACCTGCGCCACCACCCTACTTAGTTGGTTAGACCTTAGACCACATGCTTTCTAACACTAAAAAAATACGATTGGATTTTAGAGGGCCTATTAACCACAATGAAAAACAATTGAGTAGAATTTAAATGATTAATGAGAGAAAGAATCAAAATAAGAGTTGAATTAAAGTTGAAATAAATAGGTTCAAACCCGATTGTTGTAAATATTAATATATTAAGGGATTTTTCCCCATATACCCCTGACTTTAAGCCTAATAACCCATATACCCTCGTGTTTTTAGAAACACCTCATATACCCTCCACATTAGACAAAATAGCCCAAATACCCTTAATGAAGCCAAAAACCGTTTAGTTTTTAACACCGTTAGTCTTTAAGCTAATTAGCCCTCTAATTCATCCCACTTAACTATAATATACTTCCTCCGTAACGATTTAATAGCAACATTTTCTAAAGCACGGACTCCTAGTCTATTTATGAATAGTAGTGTTTGGTGTGTTCACACTCTTGTCATTATGTGTAGGAAGAGAGAGAAAATAGTATTTTATAATTGTTTGAGTGTGTGCACATGAGTCCAGAAATAGAAATAAAGTGAATGTTGCTATTAAGATGTTATTGCCATTTTTAGCAAATGTTGCTATTAAATCGTTACGGAGGAAGTATTATATCTCCTCCTAATACATCTCTATTATATAAGCCAAGGGGGGAGCAATGGTGTCCCCCCTAGGCAATGTCTAATTTGCCCTTGGTAAATATAAACTAACCTATTTAAAAGTTCCTTAGTTAATTCATTTCCTATTATAAAATTTTCAAATAAAGAAAAGTTTTAAATTTACCAAATAAACTACTACTYCGTACTACTTAAAAGTTAGAACATTCATGGTAAAAAAAATACAATTGAAAAAAACATAATTTTTAAAACAAATACAATTCAAAGAGCGTCACATTGAAATATAGAGTAACAATTTTTTTTTCAAGTTTTAAGCACGCATAGCGAGCACTAAAAAATAGTATATATACTCCGTATAAGCCAAGTGGGAGCAATGGAATCCCCTTTAAAAAGTCTTCTATACCCTTAACAAAAACCAAAAATTACCTATTCAACATTATATATAATTTCAATCCCTTTCTAATTTRAAAGCCTATATAATAAGGAAATTTCAATATTTTCAAATCAAGAAAACATTATGCGCATTAAAAAAGGAAGAATATGTTTGACAAATATTCACTTAATTAAATCATTTTTTAAACAAAGCAAGGTAAAACAAAAAAATTTACCGAGTTTTTGTTTACCGAGTTTTTGTTTCAAACAAAACATTGAATTTTAATAACACTTATAATCTCAAATTTCTTCCTAGACATAAATTTTATAATTACCAAACTTTATACGGATTAGTTGAAGACTTGAGATCTTCTATAATTTCTTTTGATTAAGAGTTCGTAATTAAATTATACTAGATAACRTAATAAGTAAATTAGCATCGCACGCATCGCGTGCACAAAATAGCTAGTCTTTAATTAAGCAAAAAAAACTCCTAATACATCTTTAATTAAGCAAAAAAAACCTCCCACTTCACTGCTGCTCGTGCTCCATTCTTCATCTTCCCCTTTTTTTTCCTACCTCCATTACTATTAACCAATACAAATACAAAAAAAAATGCCATTAATACTATCTCGTATGCTCTCGCTTCTAGTATACTCCTTCAAATCAACATCAACTTCATCATCACCGCCATCTTCAATATAATGACACCTCTCAAATTCAATTCATCCTCAACCCTAACATTTTACCATCGTTACCATTACTATTACTACTATTATTAGCAGTAGTACTATCTCGTATTCCATTAATACTATCTCGTATCTCATTCAATCCATTATTCTCTGAATTGGAAGAACTCGGCAACAACAATTCAACAAATCGCCGGAAAAGAATTTAGGGTTAGCTTGCTTTCGCGAAGCTTTCTTCCTCACGAACTTTCTAGAAACGTTTTCCGCTTCCCCACCCATGTTGAAGAGGTCGCAGAGAACTCCGGTGAATTCTCCGGGGGGTGGGGCCCACTTTGGGAGTTTCTCTCTCCTAGCTAGGTGGAGCGGATTGAGTGGCTGACTCAGTTGAACTGGAGCTTGAGGATGAGATAGCTGCTGATAGCTACTTCGTGGTGGTGCTGCTGCTTCGTCAGATTGGGCTCAAGCTGGAAGTTTCAACGATGGTGGATTTGATGTCGAAGCTTCTGAGACAAATTGGGGAAATTTCAGGTGTAAAGCTAAAGAAGTAATTGAGGTAGAAGCTTCTGAGACAATAGAGGTTTGTGTTTTGGGTTGAAAGAGAGAATCAATTATGGGTTAATTGTTGAATAATGGAGCAAAGGAATGAATTAAGGGTAAATTATTAGTAAAATCCTAACGGTGTTAAAAACTTAACGCACGGTTTTTTGGTTCATTAAGGGTATTTGGGCTATTTTGTCTAATGTGGGGGGTATATGAGGCGTTTCTAAAAACACGGGGGTATATGAGTTATTAGGCTTAAAGTCAGGGGTATATGGGGAAAAATCCCATATATTAATAATAGGTGAACATTTGATATTTAAAATGTTGTAGACCAATCAAATGAAATAGGATATGAAATGAGATCCAATAGTTTTTTTTTCTATTTTGGAACTCAAGTAACTCTGAACTTAACGTGTTTGTTTAGTGCATGCTAAAGGAATCATAGATTCATAGGGACATGAATGAGAATCGATATCAAAATCTCCCGAAATCAATAGAAAAATTTTAACCACTCGAATTATCCCTCACTACGAAATGAAACTCAATAGTGGATACAGGATTCGCAATCCATCCTCAACTTTTGACGGGCAAAAATACGACAAAGTTAAGTTTCGTACTGCTCGACGGAAACATAGGGCGGTTTGATCTTAACAAACGTCAAATACTTCGTACGTCATAATATGATCTTTACGTACTTTTCGGTAGGAAAATAAATAAATAAATAAAAAGTTGCATTGGTTTATGTTTGAATTAGTAAGGTGGCTCCCACATGATACAAGAAATTAGACATTTACTTAGCAAGGAAGATGGCTAATTTGGTTCTTATCCGATTCAAATTGCCACATACCTACATCTATTCGAAAGTAATATACTACTCTACTCCATAATATGGATATTAGAATAGAAAAAATTGTAAAAAAAACACTTTTTATAATCGTCATTTTGCAAGAAAACATCTTTTAGTAAGAAAATACCTTTTATGAGTGTTTTAATTAAAAAACACATCTTAAACTAATTTTCGACAAAAAAATATATATGTGTTTTTTTTTTTACAAAATCCAGATCATAAAAGGTGTTTTTTTACAATTTTTCCATTAAAATATTACGGAAATATTAAACTTATGAGTTGAATTTTACTCCTAATATTTACCGGAATACTTTATTAGTAGTGATTAGTCTACTCGATAAATAGGCTAAAAATTTTCCTCATTACAGAATATGATTTAAGAAGGTCGAACGTACTTTCTGGAATATGATTATGAATTTATGAATCAGATATACGAAGTAATTATTTTTAATTAATTAACTCGATCTCACAGTGTTTCTAGAAAAATGTCAACACCTTAAGTCAGCTTAGTAGGTTGGTTGTACACTGGTACTGTTAGAAGAAGATAAGCTGAGTCATCTCATTATTCTCATATTCTCATCCGTTTAGTCATGACATCAATGAATCCTAAGTTTCTAATTGGATGTCATGATACAAATTAAATACAGAGTACATGACCTTTTATATCGGACCTTTATCACCTTTAGGGTTGTTCCATTATTTTTCTTTATATTATTGTACTCTATCTCTTTAGTAAATTTGGAGCATTTTCAATATTTGGGTGTAATGAAAAACAAGCAATAATATTGTACAACTTTCGTCATTTTTAAAATTATTAATGATAAAATTATCATACATTTGGGATCATAATTTTTGCTAATTATTTTGTCATTTTCTTGTCATATTATTTCCCTCATTTTATTTTTGGATCACGCACTTCACTAATTCACTAAGCTACCTTATCCACTATTAGCTTATTTAATTTGTATAGATCAGACAAGAGTGTTAGAGTTCATTTACATTAACTAAAATCAATTAAACTAAAATCAACTGAATTGAACTGAACGAATCCAAAAAGTGCTAAACTGAAGGCCCTTAATACAATTATTACATTTATTCCGTTACGGATGGAATATTATGTAGCATAAATATATTGTTAGCAACAGTTACTCTGCAAGGAAACTACAGCAACAGTTACTCTGCAAGGAAACTACTAGGAAGGATATTATAAATCAAGGAATAAGCGTCAATTGGTACAGTCAAAAATCACCTACAAGGCTACAACTATCTAATTTCAGCCCCTAAGTGTTTGGTAATCAACTGTTAGCTGATTTGATTGACTGGTGGATGTTAGCTGTTGGCTCTTTAATCAAAATATGTTTGACAAATTTGGTTGTTGGTTGTTGATTTGTATGGTACAAAATTACATTTATGGACATCAATATTTTATTCACATTAATAAATAATAAATATGAGTAATAAACAATAAACAATAAATAATAGATAATAAAAAATAATTAATTAATAATTAGTAAGATTAATAAAATTTGGAGGCAAACAAGGATAAATCTGTAATTTAAGAAGTGAGCAACTACTAGCTAACTCGAGAAGTTAGTCTTCTCACTTTTGGCTTAAAAGCTAGTCTACAAGTTAGTCAAACAACCAGTTATCAAACACTTTTTTTTGGCTTGATTGTTGACCAATTTGACAAGTCAAAAGTCAACCCATAAGTTAGTTATCAAACAATACGTTAGAGAGAGACTGTTTTTTTTAAAGATAAAGCAAACGGGAAAAAAATGACTAAAAGTCCTAAAACAATCTTTTCTCAATATTGTAACCTAATCTATCAAAGTTAATTAAAAAAAAAAAAAGAATTTGGCATCAAAGAAAGGATGAGAGAAGGCCAGAAGGGTATTGGGTGGAAGGAGAAAGAATGAGGAAAGAGTGAAATCATGAGAGGGCAATTTGGGCAATTCACAAAAAATGTAAGCCTTGTTTTTTGTTGATTTGTGGGTGGGATTTAGCTCTCCGCTTAATTTAACCCTTTATCAACTCATCAATGTTTTCTACAAATAGATAAATAAAAGTATAAAACAAAGACTTTTAGCATCACAATGCATGATTATTTCATTTATTTGTACTCCTTCTTACACTTAAGCATTTGTACTCTTGGTACTTTCTTATCCAATTAATCTCTATAATCATGTCTGATTAATTAATTTATATGCTTACACAAGTTTGTTATGTAATTAGATCGAGCCTCGTGCCAAGCTACTAAAAATGTAGTTTGGGCACAACCCAATGCGAAATATATATGTCGTGTCTTGTCTCCCGCCTCATTTATAATTCCTAAATTAAACGAGCACATTTGTGTTAATAATTTAAAATATTATTCACGATTGTCCCATGACAAGTTTGCGTTCGTGCCTCTCGTGCCTTGAATTGGTGTAGCAGGCAACAATAGCTCGACCATGCCCCTCTACTATTGCCTGTGCATTATTGAAGAACTGGTATACTTCCTCCGTTTTGTTTTACACGCACCACTTTCATTATTGCGGACTCCAAGACGTTTTTTTGGTGGTATAAATGTATAATTAGTTGAGGAAAGGGTAGTGTGATTAAGTTGGTGGGGTATAAAGGTGGTGTGTTTTATATTGTTAATTGTTTTGGTCCCACCATGTGGAGAAAAACAATAAGGATAAAATGGTCATTTCAAACAAAATAAAGTGCCAAAAAAGGAAATAAAGCAAAGTGATGCAAGTATTTGCAAATTTCTAAAATTGAAAACCGGTGCGAGTAAATCAAAACGGAGGAAGTATTAAAACTCAAATGTACATTCCAAGGTCTTTGTCATATGATCAATCGCACATTGTTAGCATCTTTGACTAATCAACGTAACCGTTGGATAGGATTATGGCTCGATAAACAATTGACGTAACCTAAAGTTATGGTCATTTCAAGTTGAGTTGTCTCAACTGACCTGCATATATAGGTCAACATGCACGTCCGGGTGTTGCTTGGGATCAGAAACTTGTCAATAGATATATTGGATATTTGTATGCTTCTGTCTTTCTTCAAAAGCTGACACTACACGAAAAACACGACGTGAATACGACCTGAAAAACGCGGGTTAGGTTCGAGATTTTCGACACGTTAAGTTAAATGGGTTGACACGAACATGACCTGAAATTAAATGAGTCAGGTTCAGATTGAAATTTTCGACATGAAACCAACTTGAAACGACACGAAAACTTCAAAATACAAAAATAAAAAGTATTACATTGGCTAAAAGCCTAAGCCTAAATTAAAAATAGTTGAAATAGCAAGCAAAAACTAACATGACGACACGAAAAACACGACATGAACACGACCTGAAAAAAGCGGGTTATGTTTGAGTTTTTCGATACGAAAAGTTAAATAGGTTGACACGAACACAAATTGAAATTCAAATGAGTCGGAGTCGGGTCAGAGGTTTTTGACACGAAAAAATTATGACCCAAACACGAACACGACACGACCCATTTGCCAACTCTAGGTATAAAAACTTAACTTGGGGTAATTTTGATATTCATCCACAAATAAAAAACACGTTGAGAGAGACCAAAATATAGATCTGATAGGGTTTGTGAGGAAGTTCTTTACTGTATGATCCTTGTACCATACTTTGAGTGGTAATTAGTGAGAGTTGAATCTCTTGTAAATAATAATTAATTAATACAACAGCACAATTGCTCCTTATTTTGAGTGGTTGATATGGTATTACCTCTCAAATTTTGTCTCTTTACTATTATTATTACTAATTTCTTACTTCATTAACCTCAATTATCAACCAATTGCWCTACCAGTAACAACAATGGTAACGAACAAACCATATTCTTGAGTATTATGTACCTATTGTAGCCCAAACATCTTGCTCGAATTCTCACAATGGGATTGAACTACTGCAGAATTTTACAGCTGAGTAGTTAACAAGATAGATTACAAGCTAAGATAGTGTAGTTATCAGTTGTAAATTGCTCAAATGAAAAAAAGTGAACATTCTTGATAACATGTGTGCCTGCTAAGTGGCTAAGTGCTAACCCTAGCAGATACAGTCTACAAAAGATTGTAATTAGTATGCAAATTACTTGTCCCTAAACTAAATAAAAGCTAGATTACCTGCCCAAATTTATTAGACTTTTGATGCTACTAAAACTGTATGTAACAACAAATTAAAAATCCAAAAATTTCTGATCTCAATGCATTGAAGCCTCAAATGGAAAAAACCCTTTCAAGTGAAAGATAAAAACCCATAGGCAAAATTAAACCTACCAAATAAACTACCTAAAATAGCGACGAACTAAGCCGTGGTTGCAAGGTACAACCGATTGTACTCCGTACTAAGAAACACTTGCAGCCATTTTACAGATCCACTTGTTCATCGTCACTGATTGATTATTTGATGCGAACTGCAGCAAGCACTTTCTTTCAAGCTGATTCAGGATTGTATGTCCTTGATGATCAGCTTGCTCACTTGTTCTGTCCGTACCAATCAACCCTCTTTCCTTCCATGTTCCAATGATATCCGCTTTGGATACCTCACGATCATCACTTAGCATTGTTGCGGCGTGAAGGAAGCAATGTTGGAC
>SNQN01004764.1:0-11261 GCA_008642245.1 Bassia scoparia | reverse complement strand
GATTGAGTGGACTATTAGGATAATTATCAATATCTAGGTTAATTAGGGTTGTTATAAACTGTGTGATATTTTCGTGTATGTTTGAGATTAATTCGGTAGATAATCCTATATGAAATAGATAATATATGGGTAAACAAACAAGACCAAAACATAATCACTAAGGCAATTTTGGACACATATCACGATGGCGCATGCAGCCAGAACATTCCTATAATGGCGCCCCAAAGCACAATTATAAGTTACATACTTAGAGTGGTAATAGATGGAAAAAGTAATTGGTCTTCAAATGGGTGACATCCATGCAAAGTGTTTATAGACGGTGTCCAATGCTCAATTATCCTTGCCTTTAGTTTCCTCTCCCCTTACCCTTTTGCGCGGCGTCGGATTCACCTACATTTCACCCTTGTTAGCATTGCAATAGTAATGATCCTTTCCACCTCAGTCTCTATTTATAGTTTTGAAAGCGTTGGAGTCTCGGTCGCCTCTCTCTCGGTATGGAAGGTCTTATATTATATTCGTCCAGCTAGATTGATCTTTGTAGGATACCACCATAAGAAGCATCTCTGGCTGCCTCGAGATAGATTACTAAGTGAGAGGAATTGTTACGGGTCAGACGACTGAGAGAAACACCAGGGAGATGTTTCATCGATTACCACCACTTGTTGTTCTTTGAACCACTATTTTGGCTATTTACTCTTTCCAACCATATTTTGATCTGTGGCTGAGAGCCACCTCTGCAGGAGCAAGGATGCTACCTACGAACATCGGCTTTCCATGCCTTTCCAATCCTTTTTAAAACACTATTTTAGTGCACTTTTTTCGATTTGATGCCAAATCTAGTTACGGCATCTCAAAAGCCACCACTAACCTAGTCTAACCGCATTAACTCCACGGTTCCTAGACAAGTCCATGGTACCAACCACAACCGATATTCTCTGCACCACATCTCTACGGCCAACCTTTCTCAAAACATAAAATAGTGGAATTTCCTTTTATGCCAACTTGTCATACAATTGATAAATGACGGACACACTTTTCCATCGGTCTCAACATTTTACAAAGCCAAGTTGCTAAATTAGAGTTGGTGAGGTCAAAGACAAACATGGTTTTTAAACTTGAATCCATCCGGTTAAAGAAGAAATTTGGAACATTTCTTTTAGGACCACACTCGATCCTCCATCAAATAATAAACTGTCTTCATCAATGGTTTTTACCGCTCCTCTATATGCCAACAAACTTACAGCCAAGCACTGCCTGCTGCACAGCTTAAATTTAGGAGTGTACATCAGCTGCCTGACGAAACTTTCTGCATCGTAGCCCCCTCTTGTAAATGTATTGCCATTTCTCCAAAGTTCATCAGCCTCTTTTTCTTCAGCGGGATTCTTTTTCTCAATCGCCAACTATAGATTTCTTTCATCAAATTCACAGAAAAGGCGTTTGTCCCTTGCAAGAAAATTTCATCTAGAAACTAGTATATTCCAAAGACGTTCAGTAGAGCGCTTCTACCCTAAAGTGGTCGGTCATGAAAGAGGCAGCCCACATGTTACGCTCAGCATACATATGTCCAGCCACTCACTTACCCGACACCATGTTTTGTGACCATTTGTCGCCATTTTTTATTCAAATCCTCTTCATGAGACTATTGATACTACGTCAAGCAAGTGTTCCTTTAAAAAGTTAGATAACTACAAATCAATGTCATGAATATCAAGAGAACCTAAAAACAAACTAATCAACCCAGCAGACACAACCTAAACAAGGGAATCTTAATAAAAGAAAAAACAAAATAGAAAGGAAGCTAAGAAGTGTATTGTTTAAATTCTAAGTGACAAAATTAACCTATTACAGGGCAATGTTGTGTGAGTAGATTGTGCTTCTGAAAAAATCATAACCTAAATGACAAAGTAAAAAATATTGTGAATAAAAATTCCTTCATATTGGCAAACTTGTACGACAACTTCTGTAGGATATGCCATATACACCATTGATGTCGTGTCTCCGGCATTATAGCCTCCACAGGGCCTTTCGCAATTGCATACGGTCCTAATCTGTCAAGGAATGGCTTTCGGAGCTCTTCCATCCATTGCTCTAACCACTTTGTAAACACCCACTCAAAAGGGTGTCGGAGTCTTCATAGTTATTAATGCACAACCAATAGAAGAGCCACCATTTTACCATGATTGACCCCTACAAAGTTTGCAAAATGGTAGACTTAGAGCATACATGTTTGTGAGGGTAAGTTGTATCAGAGCACACAACATTAGGAATTCTTTGTAAGGCCTCCCTCTCCTTTAGGGTCCACCAAAGAATGTCCTTCATTTTTTCCCTCCCTATCCAACCTATGGCAATGGAAGAAATCCCAGAGTCTCTTTCTGCCATACGATTGAAAATAGTCGAACCAAAGCATTCAAATACCACCTCCTATCTTCAACTGCGGCTAAACAATTAAGTTTTATTTGTCTCAATTCATTCTCCTCAAAAAGGAAAGTTTTCATATCCGCCTCGATATGAAGCCATACATCCCGAATCTTAGGGACAGGTAACACCCATCGCTTGTCATTGAATATCTTCTAGCACCGGAAGGGGTTCATGCCTCCATTTGATATTCCTTGACAATTAGCACCCATACTACTGAACCGGTTGGTGATTTTGGTTTGGGTGTGCTCAAGAACAACTTCTTATAACAATTGATGAAACTCGTTTAAACGTTTCGCGAACCATTGCGCCAGGAGCACTTTTTAGACTGACACTTCCTTGTTTTCATACCCAACACTTGCTAATGTCAACACCCTATTTGTGGCTTTGCTCCAGATTCCTACATTTTCTCTTGGAAAGCCTACTCTTGATCCACCCCTCATCTATTCACACTTTCATATATTCATACTCGTCTGATACCCTGCCAGGTTGACGGACACCAAGCTGACCTAATTGACACGAAACCCTTCTGTCTTGAGCCGATACTCGGGCCGAGGATGAGCCGCTTAAGATGAATTTCCAGTCCCAACGTTGTTTATAAACACAATAGAAGTAATTGACCTTGTTCACATTCAAGCAAAGTCTAGCTAGGCCAACAACAAGTCAAACCGCTATGCGCACTCTCATTGAGGACAATAATCATAGATTCATGTCTTTCTATGTAAAAGTTCAATTATAACAGAATGAAAAGAAGCTAAGAAACCAATAAAATAACATCACTCACATACTACTAGAGGCTCAGGAATACTTCTGTTGGTATCCAGGAATGCTTTCTTGGTCGATTCTTTATACACCATCCGAACATAGTAATGACTTGCATATGTCAATCTTAATGAGATTCGTCTCAAAAAATTAAAAAGTATGGTTTATTTTTTTCATTTTTCCTCATTTCGTTTATTGTGTTATTGCCACATATATTATGTTTGTCTTACAATAGTGAGCAAACCGCTGACGTAACCTCGTAGCGTTCGCGGGAGGGAGCGAAGAGAGAGCTATGGCCGAGTCGTCCGTCGTGCGTCGTCAAGGGAAAACCATGAAAAATTAAGTAGAATCTGAAATAATAATACAAATAATGGTTAAGGAAGTTGCATATGAGTTCATGTTTGAGAAAATGAGAAGTAGTCTTCTTCTAGTTTTATATTAATCCTCGTATATATGGCGGTACCGTTGAGTGTAGACTAGGCATAGGTGTGAGCTAAAATATAAATAAACTAACGAACTTTTGATGATGCAACTGCTTCGATAATATTTTAATTACTCTCATTACATATAATTATCTTTGATTTTTTGTAAATATTAATACAACATCTGATCTTCATGTCTTTATCTAATCATAATAACAATATCAAATTTTCGATTGCGGGATCTCTAGAATTGAATCGGAGGAGAACTCTATCGTCATACAACCAAACGACTATATATCCTCATCTTCAAGCTCACTATCCAAATGTTTTGTACTTTGTAATATGTTGACTTTAAATTGTATGAATTGGTTTAATTATCACTCTTTGTTTATTTAATGTTCCATACCCATTGACATGTGTTTAAGAGTTAATTTAGTAATAAATAGTTGAAGTAGTTAATAAAATAGTTAGTAAGTAGATAAATAAGTTGACTATAATCAGCCTTTCAGCTGTCCAATATCAACCTACTTTTTGATTACAAAATTTAGATCAAATCAAACAGATAAGAATAATTCATATCAATTAGAAAATATTAAAACAAAAACAACTACAAAAAGTTCATATCAGATTAGATCAGAAAATTCAATTTAGATCAAACATATATGAAAATTTTCATATCAAGGATAATAAATTCCATCAATTCTGAACAAGCCTAAGTAGGTATAAAGATAAAACTTAAAAAATAGTATAAAGAAATTTTTTTAGAAAAATAATATTTGGGTAAATAGATATAGGTGAAATACTGAAACGTGAATTTAGAAAAGAGTTAATTAAGTATAGTAAAATATGATTTACCTAAAAAAAATTAAATTGGTTTGAGATAACTATTTGAAAACCATATCCCAAAAAAAAATGAAACATAGCGAGTGTATATTATGATAACTTCTTCACTGAGTGTGTCATTATTCAACCATAACATCGTATGTGAATTAGGAAGTTCTAATAATTAAGAAGCGTGTTTAAATTAACATGTATTCCTAAGAACGTATCTATTTCATCCCAACCCACACATAATATTCTTAAAATGTCAAATGATAGCTAGGATATTTCTATCCTTTAATATAGCAACAACCGTCCTACCACAAGTAATCACGTAGGAAATATTTATGGGAATTTACCAGCATAAGCTCCAAATTAAACATGAGAAGAGTATTGTCAGAGGTCTAACAAGATTCACGAGATTTAAATCTTATTTTAATCAATATAAAGTTATTGCTTTATATCATTCACTTACCCTTATATCAATTATAACTTACTAATATAGTGACTATTCACTTTACATCAATATAGTGATAAATAATAAGAGTCACTATATATTAAAAAGGTACTATTATTACACAAAAACAAAGGGTCGCCTATAATTTACGCACAGTAAATTTATTATGCCATCTGATGTACATAATACTTGTCTTAAAATGTGGCAATCTCAGATCCAAGCTTTATCACTTTCACCCCCATGTTGAGCAGCACCTCCAACGCTTTTTGCTTGCAGTAAATTGCGTGAAAAAATGTTTAACTTTGGTCAAAATTTGGGATAAATCTGATTATTTGCCTCTTTGGTCATTACGACAAACCGCTATTTACTCAAAATATAACGACATCTCAATGCTAAATTTCTTACTTCTGACCTCGTTATGAACTAGGTCAGCAAGTCTCTGAAGAACACGCTGTCACTATGCATTTTTTCCGCGTTATATTTACTTTCAAAAAAAAACAACGGAAAATTATTAACTTGGATTTGTTCCTAAAATATTATTATGTACTTTAGTACCCCTCCTTTTTTTAATTGTTCCCAGTTTCATTTTAAGGACGATATTTTAAATAGTTGTATCCAACACAATAAAAAATTTCATATCACATTTTCCTACTTTTTATCTTTACTCTAACATTAATGATTGTATACCCTTTCTAAAGTAACTGTCAACTTTACTCTTACCAATTACTTTACCACAAACTGTCACCCGAAAAATTTACATTACTCCTAAAATGGTTCTCAACATTACCTTTTACCTAACTACCAATTTTATGCACCACACAACATACTCAACTTATATTCTATTGCTCAACTCAATTCAACTCCTTATATACATCTAAATACCGTTGCCCAAAAACCATATGAAACATCTCATAAAAACCACGTGAGAAAAGAGTCTAACAAAAACTTTCACACCTTAATAAATTCTACATCCTTTTCAATTCATAAACTTTACTGAAATCTTTTGAATTTGTTCACATCTATATTTTGAGTTAATACTTAATCGAATTGTTGTGCTTCCCGTTATTGGTGTACTATTTTTGCAGCAGACTTTCCTCGTCCATATCGTTTCAACCCTGAGAAAGCACATTAGTAAGACACTGAAATAAAATTTTGTACCTTCATTTAATAAAACCATATAATGTAATGTCTGTCACTAATGATTATCCATCGTTGAAAGCAAAAAGTGACACTGATTAAACATATGCATATATATATAAGACGACATTAACTTACATAAAATCACAAGCACAAACCCATGACACAATGCCCATACACATTATGATAATTGAAGTATTCATGATGGTCTATAGACTATACCAATCAGAATATACAAAGACCTACACTACATCAAAAATATTAGACTGTAATTGACTTGATTTAGAAAAAAGTTATCCAACATAGGCAATAGTTACATATTTTGATCTCACCGCCCTCGTAATATTTTTAAAGCATATAAGAAGGTTACAAATGGATAGCTAACTTGGGTATAAAATATATTTAACCGAACTCATTCATTCTAACTCATATCAATCAAACTGGTAACAGACCTAAGGAACCAAAAACAAAAATCTCTTCAATCAATTATCTGCTCTTCATTCTATGAAAAATCATCAAATAACATTCAAAACAACTAGATATAGCATTTAATGATCATCTATCATTTCTCTTATACAATAGACTATTCCCTATAATATAAATTACTTATGCCATATACACACACTTTAACTTTTAAATACAATATAAATTACCCTCGTCGATAATGCCAATTATAACTCTAAACTAAAGCTCCAATTACGTACATGAAATAAATAATACTGCATTTCAGAGTAACGTATGTCTATCACTGAAAGGTTATATATTCGTTATATCAGTACAATATTATTGTCAAAAAATATGGAAGATTACATACTACATATGTATTAACTTTATTGCTAGCTTCGGAGGTATTACCGCATACGTCTATGCTTATTTCACAGTACATAATTTTTTGACTTAATCCAAAATGCCCTGATTATATGTGGTAGGTTTATTGCTGCTCAAACTTCAATGTTTGTACTTGCTAAGTGTCTGTTACATTAGCTTATTTCAGTTCAGTTCAATTCAGTTCCATTCATTCAGTTCAGTTCAGTCTTAACCCAATTTCTCTCTTATAAATATTCAATTCAGTTCATTCAGTTGATTTCAGTTAATGTAAACAGGTCATAGTTTAAAGGTGACAGTACAACCTTACCTTGCTTCTATAGACTGTTACGACTTAAACTCATGCTAAATTTGAGATTGTTTCGAGCTCGAATACTAAGCCGAGTTGAGCTTTAAATTTACAAGCTAATTACTTAATATTTACTTGTATGCATGCATGATTTCATAATACTGTATTTACTTTTATATCACTTTCGTTCTACAAACTGATATAAATAAGTTCATAGCTTGCTTCTTACGATGCGTATGACATACAGTATATATTTATTTCAATTGTAGCATAGATTTGCCATTTCTCATTGATGGATCTATTATCTTGCCTGATGATGATTTAAATTGTGGTTTATGTATTAGTGACTAGTTTGTTTTAACTTTGTGTCGGTGAATTTACCTCAAATAATACATTGATTTTGTGTTTTGTAGATTCTAGTGACTGATAAGATATGCATTTCAGACTACCATTAATTGATACAATTTCGGCCATGGTAAGGAATTACAGTGGTGTAGTATGTGATGGAAGGCATATAAGAAGGCGCGAAGCAGTTGATGATGAGCAATCTCAAACAAACAATGATCATTCGCAACCTCAGAAAAAGCGCAGGAAAGTCCAAGCATCCCCTTGCGTTGAATCCAAGCATGTCACTAGGATGATTGATTGGTTAGGCAATGRTAATGTGACAACAATTGGTATCTACGGAATGGGCGGGGTTGGGAAGACTTGTCTAGCAACGCAGCTCCAAACTCGGGTTCTGAACAATGACATCCCTACCATTGATGTTCATGCTGTTGCTTGGGTCAATGTKGAAATGGGATTCAGTCTATATCAGTTACAGCAACAAATAGCTGATGCTTTTGGGCTGGATTTTGAAGGTGACAGAGATGAGACTAGAAGAGCAGCTATGCTGTATTCCTTTCTATCGCGCACTGGAAACTGCATACTCTTCCTTGATGATTTGTGGGCTGAATTTCGTCGTGAGGATATTGGCATTCCTAGGAGCTGCAAGCTGATTGTCATTTCTCGGTCATTAGATGTTTGTCGTATGCTTCGTTGTCAGAAGATCGTTAAGGTTGAGCCCCTTTCAGAAGCAGAGAGTTGGGAGTTGTTTCAGTACTATAACATAGGAGGATATGGTTTTTCAGATTCCGAGCAAGTGTCCTCTATCAGGAAGCTAGTGTACGATGAGTCCGCAGGTCTACCTCTTGCAATCAACATGTTGGCAAACAGCATGAAGGGGGTGATTGATGATGCTTCTAGATGGAGGGAATGTTCTATCGGACCGAGTCAGATGGAAGATTTGGTTAATCTATTGAAGCTGTCTTATGATAGATTATTGAACAACATCAAGCTGCAACGTTGTTTCTTGTACTGTGCATTATACCCCAGAGGTCATGCCATCAGCAGAGAAGAGTTGATACGTCTTTGGATCGRAGAGGGGCTCATTGATGATGTGCCGYCATTGCAGGCACAGTATGACATGGGCCATTCCATATTGAACAAGCTTCTCAACTCTTGTCTGCTGGAATCTTATCAAGACGCAAGGAGCATTAAAATGCATCATCTAGTAAGGCGTATGGCTCTTTTCGTTGCTAGAGATTGCGCAATGGTGAAAGCTGGCGTATGTTCAAAATTGGAGTTCTGCAGCAAAGAGTTGCATGTTTGTTCCGTGATAAACTCTTCAATCTCACTTATCTCATCCAACTATTTTTTCGAGTGTGCAAAACTATCAACCTTAGGTTGCTCTTGCAACACATCCCTCTCGAGGTAATTCCAGAATCACTTTTCTTGAAAATGAATTCCCTTCGAGTCTATCAGATACTCGCGTTATCAGACTAYATTGRCACGCATTAGAGTGTCAGACACAGAACCTYGTAGCTCAACAGGTTCTCCTACATGAATGATGTRGAAGATATATTAGTCCCTTGTTGTCTGCTTGAGTATATTGTAGGACCTAATGTACAAAATTTAGAATGAAATTATCATTAAAAAATCTACTTTGAAGTTTTATTGTATGAAAATTTCCTACTCAGCATAATTAACTCAGTTGTATRTATTCAATATTTCTTAATCTATGGTATTTATTCAATATTTCAACCAATCAACAATCACTTAGCCACCTTTGAGTATAAGTAGATTTTTTTGTCAACTCTTAACAGAATTTTCACTTAAACCTATGATGATTAACTAAAACCTAACCGTAACTAAATTAAACCCTCTTTCCTCTGAAAACCCCTTTCCCAGCTGCCCTCTGCAAAAAAGTCCTAGAGCGTCCACAATGGCAAGTTGCAAACTTTGTTAGTCATAGTAGTGTTTCGAGTTACAACTAGAGATGGCAGTGGGTCCTGGACCCAACCCAGACCCGCTAGACCCAGACCCATTTTTAAGGGTTTGGGTTCAAAAAATTTAGACCCATTGGGTATGGGTCTAAAAAGAAATGGGTCGGGTCCAAAAAACATCAGACCCAGACCCGACCCATACACCCGTTCAATTAAAAAATATATATTATTTTTTTATCCAAAGCCCTAAACTTTCTTTTGTTAGGCGACTTCAGAGTTCAGACTCATGTAGCGATTTTCGAGGCTTCAATTGCTTACTGTGAACTTGTGAAGATTATGTAGGTTCCATTTTTTCTATCTTTCAATCTTTTATTTTTAATTTTGAATTTTTATTAGTGAATTAGAGATGATAATTTATGTATTTTAATGATAAGATTGTGTGTACAACTTGTAATAAGTTGGTGACTTTGAGTTGGTTATTGTAATGAGGTATTTTTATGATGTATTTTTATATTTATTTAAGCGATAGGCGTCGCTAGTATGAAGTCCTACGAAGTACGAACACATAAAATAGAACAAAACAATTAATTGAAGTAAAATGTTCGATTTAAACATAAATTTAAGTAAGACCCATTTAGGACCCATTTTGGACCCATAGACCCGTTAGACCCTGTGGGTTTGGGTCCGGGTCCAAAAATTCTAGACCCAATGGGTCTGGGTCGGGTATGGGTCTCAAAAAATTTAACGGGTATGGGTCTGGCCGGACCCGACCCAGACCCGACCCATTGCCATCTCTAGTTACAACTACCCACAAAGACAAAACGTTGTAATTTGAAATTTAATATCATAATGGAAAAATGGGGTAAAAAGAGTGTCAGACCCAAAACCTTGTAGCTCAAAGAGCTACAAGGTTCGTCTAAGCAACAACTTCATTTCCTCCCCAATAATTAATTTTGTAACTTGGAACTTTCCATATGTACAAAGCAGTTTTTTAAGGCAATCATTGTGAAAGTTTAGCATCTCCATCCGTTAACTACATAATATTGTAGCTTTTTATTTCAAGCATTTCTTCCATTTCAAAACACTCATTATGTCTTCTATTTAAGAAAAAATACTTCCAATTCTTTCTTTTTAGTAAAAAAACCTTCTCTCTTCTCTTACATGGGTCCTTTTTTTCTTTCTCTTTATCTTTTTTTTTCCACTTTCGTATATCTAAAATATCTGATTATTAAAAAAAATATATATTGGAAAAGTTAATAGAATTTTAACAAAAAGTGGAAAATATTAAAGACTTTTGGATTTAGATCGAAATTTCTAAAATTTCACATCGGATATCCGAAATAAACACCCTGTTGCCCTATTGGCTTGGTTGGCAACTAATGATTTGGGCCTTTAATAGTGACCTAAAGTTAGCCCAACTCTGAAATGGATCCACCAAAATTGCAATAGCTCAGCTGATCAAACTTTGACATTACCCAATTGCTCTTTGATGGACCCACTCACCCACCCCACCTTTCCCATGCACATATCACTTTATCAGCCCCTTTTTTTCCCTAATTTTTTCTTATTCTTTTTTTTCCCTTTCTTTCTTCTTTTTCTTTACTAGTGTCCCCCGGCGCGCGCACGCGCGCCGTGGTCCACTTTGATTTGTGATTATAATGTAAGTAAATGTGTTCGTTTTTTTTCCAAAATACACATCATCTTGATTGCAATTAGTTRAATTATTAAGTTTCTATCCTCTATTAATAAATATAAATCTTTCCAAATAAAAGAGATATGACTTGGAGCTAGCATAAGCAAGTTCATAGTCTTGAGATGGATTATCTATCATCTATCATTAACAATATTAAAAAAATGAATGAAAGAATATG
>SNQN01004763.1:33544-49206 GCA_008642245.1 Bassia scoparia | reverse complement strand
CGAGTGTTGTGAGTAAGGGAGGTCGCCACCGTGTGTTAATAGGTTATGACGGACGCCCGAGAACGTTGGTAAGGCCAAAAATGGCCCTACGGTCCGATCCAAGTAACTGCAGTCGTGGTTCGGGACATGGTACAAGATAGAGATCAGTAACCCAATCCGCCGCATGTAGCGGCCTCTACCTTTCGTCGTCATTGTAATTCCATTCAAACAACGATCAGTGAATTGCGACACACTTCCATATTCAAACTATTAGCGCCACTAGTCCTAAAAGTACTAAATAAATTGAATTTCTGTTATGCACAAACAACTACTACCTAGAAATGTGATCATTTGATATTAGTTCAATTTAAAAAAGGTGCCTAAAAAGCCGGTGTCTGTATTAATCTGACTTTAATGTGATTCACATAATTTCCGTCTTTATTTAAAGAGCAGACGAAATGCAAATATTGGAAACTATATATACAATATCGCATATTACCAAATATACATGTCCTTCACCTTTGTCGTTGTCAACAAACAAGATTGTTAAGAAAAATAATAAAATCATGATAGCGCCTGTTGATCGATCCGCTAAAACAAATCAAACAACATGTTGTAATGAATGAAGAAAAGCGCCCCGTTAAAGGCTTTGCTATACACAAATGCAAAGAGACGTTAGTAATACATAGCAATGTTAATAATAAAGATGAAAAACTATTGAAAATGTAAAAAGTGATGAAATCCTACATAATTTACATAGAAGCGATAACGAGTGAGTTTCTACATTTTATTACGTTGAATTGAGACTCGAATAGTTAATTAATCAAGTTAGAAAGAGCGAAAATGAGGTTTTGGGTGAGTTAACTCAGGTTATACCTTGATTTCGCTCGTATGATTTTGAATTTTTGAAAAAGAACGTATTAGAAACTTTGTATTTTGTGTAATTTAGTGGTGAGAGGTAATGAGTGATAGAGCAAGAGAGTATGTCAAGCCGAGCAACGTATGTCGTGCCCCGGAAATGAGGCGTAAGGAGGTATTTATAGGCGCAATAAGAACACAAAAACGAAGCGTATAATCGCTCAAACAAACCGAGCATATATAGCTCAGTACTGAGCGTTATATACGCTCGCCACCTGAGCGTATATATCGCTCATTGGCCTATGATACGCTTGAAAATTCGATAATCTTCCTGTTGAATCTTGAGCATGATACATCAAGGAGCGTATATACGATCAAGGAGCGTATTATTAGATGCAAGGAGCGTTATTACGCTCAATGGAGCGATATACGTATTGGGCGTATATACGCTTGAAAATTCGGAATCTTCCTTAATTTGAGCATATCCATTCCAAGGACGTATATACGCTCAGGTTTGGGCGTAATAACGCCTCACGTATTCTAATATTATATCGAGATTCCGATTTCTCTTTGATTTGCTATGAACCTAACACTTAAATTCTTATACAAGAAATACGGTTCTAGAGGGTTCTAAGAATTTCAAGTATTTTTTTGGGTATCTTTAAGAGTATTTTCTGTATTTTTCTATGTAATTCTCGCCGTATTGATTTTTGTAAATATGTAAAAATCATAGAAATTAATTAGAAAAATCAGAAAATAATCAAAATAACTCGGTGAGATCAAAACAATGGAAGAATGGCAATGAAAAGATTTTAAAATATGAAATTCATAATATAAATTTTTTGAAAATCCTAAAACAAATAGAAAATTCTTAGAAATAAAGAAATACTTTTTGCCTTTATTATGACTTCGTCCATGATATGAGCTTGACTTCGACATATTTACAAGCTTTTCACCGAGTTCAAAATGCGTGCCTTTTTAGAAAAACATAATCGAGTTCACGTTCGCGGCTTTTAAATCGCTGTATAGTGTTTCACAGTCATCATCCGTTACTTCGCTCATTTGGGGAGACACATTTTAGTGGTCTCAGAAGCTCTGGGTCAGAAGCCCTCCACTTTGGCTTGAGTTTGAGAACGAAAGTCTCGTAAACCGAAAGTCAATAGTATTCGTTGGGGACGGAGAGAACTCAAGACGTTCTGTTTCTTCGTGATTTTTTTCGTTGCGGAGTTGGGGTTTATTGTCTTTGTGTGTTTTCGATCCTGATTTACCCTTTTTTCGCGCGGTACCTGCAAAAACAAAGGTTAGTTTTTACCTGTTATCGCGCCCATGGGTTTTATTGCCCTCGGCAACGCCTGGATCCTCGGCGGTTTTCTCCCTACGGCTGGCTTGGCTTTCAGGAGAAAACGTGATTGCAGGTACTCGTCGGAAATGACTGATTCCTTCAGAGATCTTCCCTACGGTACCTTGGCTTTTCAGGAAGAATAACGTGATGAATTCCTTCGAGCGCCTCGTTTCCTCAGGATAAGCTTTCTACTGGCTGACTTAGGGCTTTTCGGGAAAAGTAATGAAGCAGATTTCTACGCCTACAGCTGACCTTGGCTTTCGGAAAGTAAGTAAATGGAGTAGCTCTCGTAGGAAGCGCCTCGTTCCTTAGAGATTTCCCTACGGCCTGACCTTCGGCTTTTTGGGGAGAGTTATGTGTAAATGCCCTTCCCTACGCTGACCTTGGCTTTTTCGGGAAAAGTAATACATAGTTCGTTGGAAGCGCCTCGATTCCTTCGGAAATTTCCCTACGGCTGCCCTTAGCTTTCGGGGAAGAGTTATGATGTAGTTGCCATTTCCCTAAGACTGACCTTGGGCTTTCGGAATAGTAATGTAAGTTCTGTTGGAAGCGCCTGTTCCTACGGTGGAAATTTCCCTAGCGCCTGACCTTGGCTTTCGGGGATGATTATGATGTAGATTGCTCCTACTGGCTTACCTTGCTTTTTCGGGAAGAAGTCATGTAAGTTCCGTTGGAAGCCCTCGTTCCTTTGGAAAATTTCCCTTACGGCTGACCTTTGGCTTTTCGGGGAGAATGTTGCGTGTAGCAACAATCGCGTAAGCGATGAAGTGCCTATATGGCGTGAGGAAAATACCATGTGTGTATGCGGAATTCTGGTGCGGGAGAAAAGTCCAAACACCCGAAGTGTGCACATGTGGAATGTTATGGTGCGGGAGAAAATTTCAAAACCCGAAGTGTGTAAAGGAGCTGTTGCGTATAGCAAGAATTCGCGTATAGGATGAATGCCTGTATAGGCTGTGTAGCAACTGCATATGTAAGATGGGCCCTATGCCTCGTGTAGAGGTGGTGCAATGTAAAAAATTCAATGTGTAATGTGTAGGATGCATATGCATGATGATTGTATGTAGACTCGATGCTTATGAACTTTTTGTAAATGGCTATATGTGGTAATGCAAGTATATCTATATCTAAATGCATGAAATGACCAAGGAATTGACGTAATGGTAAGATGTTTTTAGAGTATTGGATGAAGTCGTCTCGAAGCCCCATTCGATGGCGAAGGCGATGCTTGTGAATGCAAGTTGGCCCTCCAACCCATGTGGGTTTGGGTGTGTGGGAATGGCTTTAATTTGTGGTGGTTTTGATGGCTGGGTTTAGTGGTGATCCCCCAGCTTTGATGAGTTGGGGAATTGGTTGATGGATTTGCAAGGAAAGGTTTGCTTAGTGATATTTTTGTGGAGTCATGGGTCTTGGCTGAGAGCTTGGTTTTTGGTCGGTAATGGTATATGATGATGTTTGTGGAGGTGTTTGATTTTTGTATCTGGCGAAATCGGTGAATCGGTAGTTCGCGTATGAGGAAGTGGATGATACATTGTGATGGAACACTGATAGCAATGTGATTGCTTTGAATGCGAGGATTTTGTTGCTATGCATTGAAGAGAGAACTAAAGAGTATGATGAGCCAATAGATAGAGTTGACGCCGAGCAATTGCCCTTAACGTCATGAAAGAATTAGCTAAACGCATATAGTTACAAGGAAAGACAAGGTAATATATTTAGTTGCAACGAATGTGTATCAGTAACATCAAGGGGGAGATTGAGGTAGGATCGTGTCATAGCTATGCAAAATACAGTGTAGCTCGCGAATGTCGAAGGTCGAGTAGTGCTACACTAGAATTTTTTGATTGTTCTATGCCTCCTAAGAGAATCATGAACCACTGGGAAGAGTGGGCCTCAACTGTTATTTCTCGGAGTTTAATTGGGTCGGACTCGAGAAAGGCTTCCTAACGTACTTACGGAATCAGACCGTCGTAGTTCTGTGGGTGTGATTGGAAAAGACATGCTCGGTGAGAGGGCTTTGAATGTGGTTGTAATGTGAGGCTGTGGTTTTGAGGGTGTCGAAAAAGGCTTCGATAATTATGAAGTGTAACCCGACGGTGCGCAGGTGTGCTTTTTTAGACTCTTGCTTTTTATTTGAATCTGGGCTTTGAGCTATGATTCAGTTGGATTTACATTGATTTGCATTTTGATGACTTTTTGTATAACTGGCATTGAACTTTGATTTTCCTTTTTTCGTTTTGCCGCATTTTATTCTTCTCTTTTTTTTTTTTTCTTTTGCAATGTCTTTCCTACGCACCGTTTGGGAATCCAAAGGTTGGCAGATGTGGTGATGAAGAAAGATAGGTTAAGATAGTGTTTATGGCTCATAAGGTTGCATTAAGGGATTTTTAATTTGATGTGATGAAGGGAATGGAGGAAGAGGTTATTTTTTGTGTCTACTAAAGAAGGCCTCTCTTGGCAAATGTCCATTTAAGTGTGAGGTCCATTAGTTTGTTTGATCCATTAAAATTAGAAGCACAAATTATATGGAGGCTAGAAAAGATAATGAAAAATTAAAGTTTTATTAATACAAAAGGAATTTATTACATATAGGCTAATGCAGAATTCAAAACTAATGACATAGACCCGAAATGGAGAAAAAGAAAAGATACAATAGTCTAGGGTAGGGACTCTCCGACCGGACCCTAAAGCTAGACTAACTGACTCATGCAATCGAATAAAGATCACCCTATGTCCACTCCAATTCGTAGACCTTTGCCGATTGTGGTAAGGCCTCGATACTTGAGATGATTTGTATCCGGCTGAGAGGCCAAGAAAATGAGGTCTTGACATCTCTCTTCTTCAATAGGAGTCGGAGACTAGGGTGGCAGCAACTCCACCTTTCCATCTAGTCAGATAGTAGTGAAACCCTCGTTCTTCCCTGGTTAAGGATTTTCAAGCCTCGAAGGATGTTTGGGTCTGAACGTTACCCTTTGTACTTGCCATGAATGCGTGGATATGTCTCCCAAGTAGCTACTTCTTTCTCAGAATGAAAAGAAACTTCTTGACTATGATCGGTTCCAAGGAAGGGGAAGAACCAGTGGAAACAAGGCAGAGTCAATCCCTTTAAGTGCGCATGGTGGTTTAAATCCTTTATATGGAATCTGAGGGTCATCAGTCGGCTTGAACTTGGTATGTCTCGCTGAAGAAATCTTTGGTAGTTTGGTTGAAATGTTAGGGTGCAATGAGAGGTTGGTCTGGTAAAAGGGTTGGGGTCGATGGTTTTCTGGATGCCTTTCAAACAGCTTTCCAGGAAGGCTACGAGGTCAACTCCTTGCTCTTAGCTCAAGCCTCTTGAACTTTGCTCAGACAAGCTTTTGGACTTTTCTGTTCGAGGCCATTTTGTGGTGTAAGGCAATGGGTAGTGAAGGTTGGAGGAAGGTAGGTTGGCGCTAGGGCCTAAACTCTTCGGGTCGCGCAGGCTGATGGAGACGACTTCACCCTGTTCACAAAAAGAAAATAAACCCTGTAGTGGAACTCCCTTGGTCATTATTGAACATTATGTGATGCAGGTGCAAAATGCATGTCCTAATTCCATGGTCATCTTCCTAGAATGAATGCATGTAATGCAAGGTGCCTTATTCGTTTTTTTTTTTGTTTTTTTTTGTTTTTTTGTTTTGTTTTGTTTTGTTTTTTTTTGAAAGGGCACAAAAATGACATAGGAATGTTGATATTGCACATGTCTAAGTGGTTAGGGTCATGCCTAGAGTGCTAAAGGGTCGAGTCTAAGTTTGGCCAAGTCAATCCTTGGTGAGTACGGTCAAGGTCAAGTCGTTAGGTCACAAGTTTGTGCCTCCCTAGTGTCAAGGTCCAAGACCTAAGGTCAGAGTCTATGCTATCTAAGGTCAAGGGTCAAGACCTAGGGTCAAAGTCTGTGTGGACTAAGGTCGACCAGTTTGAAGGACAAAGTCTGGTGAACTATGGTCACAAGACTAAGGTAGGAGGTCAATAAAAGTCACTATGGGCTATGAAGATGCATGATGTGAACTAAAGGATGACATGGACTACATGAATGTGATTATGAACATGTGTCAGGGTCAAGACATACAGTAGGGCCAAAAATGCCACATATATACTAGGCGGCGGGTCAGTCAAAGAAGGTGCACGCCTAAGAGTAGACGAGCTGGGTCAATTTCACCATCATTCAACGGTAAGTGATTGTATGGCGAGTTACCCTTAGTGCATCCGTTAACACGTGACACACGGCATGGGTGGGATACGGAACTTGCCTTAGCATGCGATCCATTAACCACATGCAACCAGGTAGTATCCGCCCCTTAAGGTGGCCTCGAGCATAGATACATTGCCCCATTATTGAGCCAACAGGAGCCTAAGGCAGTGACCCTCATGCGGAGGTCACATGCAAAATGCAAAAATCAATAATCGCGGTGAATGGAAATTAGAGACCTTTCAAGTTTGTCCACTTCAAACTAACGTGATTATCCCCAGTGAAGTCCGCCAAATTGTAGACGTGGGCGACCCCCGCGGGGCGGCTGGGCCTACATCGATGCTGTGTTGTGTTGTGGGCTTGAGCCACAGAACCCGCTCGGAGTGCGTTGGGGAAGTGTTGGTCGAGTAAAGGGGAGTCGCCACCGTGCTGTAAAGGTTATTCAAGGACGCCCGATAACGTGGTGCCAAAAATGGCCACGGTCCGATCCAGTAACACGTAGGGTTTCGGGGACATGGTACGGATGAATCAGTAACCCAATCCGCCCGCTGTACGGCCTCTACTACTCTGGGTCTCATGTAATTTCCATTCAAACACGATCATTGGATGCACACAACTTAATATTCAAAAACTTATTAGCGCACTAGTCCTAAAATGGTACTACATAAATGGATTCTATTATGCACAACAACTACCTTAAGCCTAGAAAATGTGATCATTTGATATTAGTCAATTAAAAAGTGCCTAAAAAGCCGGTTGTCATGATTAATTTGACTTTAATCGTGATTCACATAATTTCCGGTCTTTATTTAACAGAGCAGACGATATGCATATATCAAAACATATATACAGATATGCATATACAATATCCATCGTCCTTCTTTGTCGGCTGCAACAAACAAATTGTTTAGAAAATAATAAATATAATGAAGCGCCTTTGATCGACCTCCGCTAAACAAATAACAAACATGTTAGTATTGAATGAAGAAAAGTGCACCGTTACAAGCTTGCTGATAAAATGCATAAGAAGACTTAGTAATGACAAGCAATGTTAATAATAAAGATGAAAACTATTGAATAACAGTACTAAGTGAAAACTCTACATTTAACAAGAAGCGAATAACCGAGTGAGTTTCTACATTTATTAGTTGAATTGAGACTCGAATAGTTTATTAATAAACAGTTTAGAAAGAAGCGAAAATGAGGTTTTGGGCGAGTAACCTCGAGTTATACCTTGATTTCGCTCGTTGATTTGATTTAAAAAAGACGTATATGAACTCCGTATTTGGTGTTTTTAGTGTGAGAGAGTATGGAGTGATGAAGCAAGAGGAGTATGCAAAGCCTAGCAACGTATGCCGTGCCCTCGGAAATGAGCGCGTAATTAAGAGGTATTTATAGGCGCAAAAACAAAAACGAGCCGTACTATATGCCTCAAAACGGCGTATATACGCTCGCCTGGAGCGTATATTACGGTCTCAGCAGGAGCGTAATATACGCTCGTTGGGGGAGTATATACGCTCAGAGGAGCGATATAACGCTCGCCTGAGCGTATAAGCTCATCGAGCGTAAATACGCTTAGTTGGGCGTAATATACGCTGAAATTCGGAATCTTCCTTTGATCTTTGAGCATATACGATCCAAGGAGCCGTTATATACGCTCAAATGGAGCATATATAGCGCTTAATGGGGCGTATATAACGCCAGTTTGGGCGTATAATACGCTCACACTGTATTCTCAAATTACCTCACGTATTCTCAACTATTATACGAAGAGTTTACCGATTCTCTTGGATAATGCAGAACTAGACATGCTTCTTATGCAAGAAATACGTTCTAGAATATTCTTAGTAATTTTTGGGTATTCTAAAGTATTTTCTGAGTTTTTCTATGTATTTCTCGCGTATTTTGATGTTTGTAAATATTGTATTAAAATCATAGAAAATATAGAAAAATCAGAAAAATAATCTAAAATTACTGGTGGAACACTCCGAAATAATAGGAGAATGTAATTGAAAGTAAAATCATGAAATCAACTAATAAATTTATTTGGAAAAATCCTAAAATCAATAGAAAATTCTGAGAATAAAAGAAAATGCTTTTTGCCTCTTATTTGAACCTTCGCACATGATTATGAGCTTGACTTCACATATTTCGACTTTTCATGATTCAAATGCGTTTTAGAAACAAATGCAAATCACGGAAACGTGAAATATGTCATCATCGGTTAAGTCATTTTGGGGAGACACATTTAGTGTCTATACAGGAAATAACTTTTCACGTTTAGGGATACGGTTTGTGGATTTATGGTTCTTTTAAGGGGTTTTAATAGCTTTGTTGGATAAGGCTTAATTGTTTCAGGATACTGATTAGAGGTTGATTGTTAGAGTTTAGGATTAGGGTCATATTGAGTCGTCGTTTGGGTTTCAAGGATGACGTTTTAACTAGCGTATGCAATGGACGTGGTCGTGTGTTATCCGTGTCGTGTTCGTGTTGGGTATGTTTTTTCGTGTGAGTTCTTGTACCTAACGGCCGACCAGTTTTTTTCAAGTCGTGTTCGCCGTCGACCCATTTAATTTTCGTGTCGGAAAATCAAACTAACGCCGCTTTTTTCCAGGTCGTTCGTATCGTGTTTTCGTATCGCATCAGCTTTGCTGTGGCTAGTAAATATTTTGGCCCATGATTTGTTAAATTTTAAATTTCTAAGTTTGTGTATTTCGGTTGGTTTCAATGTTCGAATTTCAACCTGAACCTAACTCTTTTATTTCATGTCATGTTCTGTCGACCCATTTAAGTTTCGTGTTCGATAACTAGCTAACCCGCTTTTTCCAGGTCGTGTTCGTGTCGTGTCAGCTTTTGGCCTGTGATACGTTTACGGTATCAGGGTATGAGGGTTTAGTGTTTTATGGTTTAGGGTATAGCTTTAATCGGAAGAGTTTAGGGTTGAGGGTTTGGGTTGAGTGTTTTAGAGGTTTAGGGTGTACGATTTAGGTTAGGTATAAGGGTTTAGGTTTGAATTGCCAGTTTAGGGTAAGGATGTAGGGTTTTAGGGTTTAGGGTTCTAGGGTCACAATAAATGAGTTGCCAAGTTGAATTGAAAACGCAACGAAACCAATGCAACGTACCGAATTATGCCAAGCGGGCCTAAACACTCGACTTTTGTGGAGCCTACAAATACACGTAAGTATGTGACTATTTTATAAGTACATGTTGTTAGCCATTTAACTACTAATCATGTTAACTTAACAATAACCTAGGACATAGTTACTTTAAACCAAAATTAACAAGACAACCTGCCAATGAGTGTATTAGAATTGTTACAAATTTAACTATACGCAAATGAACTGGCCAAAAAGCACAATAACGGTTTGCTTTTTCCTAATCGTTTATTCAATATAGTTATTTTGCCTCTCTCAATATTTTGTTTCATTAAAATCTTTATTACACATTACTGAGAAACGCGATTACTGAACCTACAAACGTTGACAAAAAGGGAAGTAACGATAAAAATTCTTGACCGCATAGTGTTTCTTTGAAACCAAAAATACAGTCACCGTTTCATATATCAATAGTAAACTACGTAAAGTACTTAAATTAACTACTTTGTTTACTTGCATTATATTAAAAATTAATGACCGGTCGACCAAGGCAACCAAGTACTATTAACTATGTCACCTTAATGAGGTCGACAAAATGACCCTGTTCATTTGTGGTTGTGGCAAGCACATGACTGTTGACGTTGGTTAATCTTTACCCTTAATTTGCTAGAAGGGATGATGACTTGATCACATGGTGTGTCGATGAGTAGATTAACAAAGTGGTGTTGCCAACCAAAACGCGCATCTAATATTAGTTTTTTCATGAATCTCACCGCAACAAATAAAATTAAGAGAATGTTTAAAATTCTAATCTGCCACTATTCCTTCTTGAATAGTACCCCTGTGTTATCTTCCTTTACATACCTTGCTGACGCATAGAAATTTTAATTATTTCATTCTAAACTTCAGTAAAACTGAAACACAGCAATGCTTAACAATCGAACCATAATCAATTAGCTGCCGTTCCATACCACCTAATGTCGGAGCTAAATAGATACAGGAAAAGATAAATCAATTTGCAATGTGAGAGTACTATCGTACAAACACCCCAGGAAAAGGATTTTAACTCCAGAGGAACTGTATGAACTTGTTCGTTTCCCAATGGTGTCAGAAGCATCTAGGGTACTCAAGAACCTCAGGATGGCCTCGGTAACGGGCGACACAGTGAAGGTGTTCCGGCTCACCTACAAACTTCACCGCATTCATGGAGGTAACCTTGAGGTGCGTTGAGCAAAACTAGATGTAATTGCACATTTGGAAAACCCTAACATCATACTTGAGTCAGGGTTTTTCGATTGAATCCGACCCTGTTCCTCAATTGGATTTTAGCACGCATGTCTACTTAATAGCAGACGATGAAGTGTATTGAAGGATTGGTTGCTTCACTGATGCAGTCAAGGTATTTTAATTAAGAGTGACCTAAGGACAATCGATTTTGTGCTTTATACCGATCAAGATTTAATTGCACACTCAAGGTTTCATGTACAAAAGCTGCAAGGTGAGGGCAACCCATTGTCCATCGCCAAACCATTGCCTTCTCAAAGATAATAATAAGGTAGTATGGGATGAAATGTACGGGGAGTTTGGTCGCACCTTCTTTAGGAACCAACTTGTTTCCGCTCACTGTAACTTCACGCACCTACGGTGCTGCTAACTACAGAGAGTAAGATTTCGAACATAACTTCACCACACTCTATGGGTCGGCAGCTGTGGGTTGGAAATGAATGGGAATGGTAGAGTGTGTGGGATAATCTCAGGGAAGGTTCATGCTACTGAAGAAGGGTTTTGGTTGTGGATGGGTCTGTAATTGAAGGAGCTAGAGGGGACCCTAGCCTGTCACAATGACAGGGAGAGTGAGGTAAAAAATATTCAATCTGCCATTGTTCATTTATTTCAATTGATTAATTGTAATGAGTGTCTTAAATACGGTTTAGTAGTTTTTGTTTAATTAGCATTAAGCAGGTAATTCAACACCGTGACAAAGAAACCTGTAAACAAAATGTTAAATTAGAACCAAAACAGATATTTTAATTGATGATGCGCATTATTGCGTTGTGTCGTCACTTCAACAGGACTGTTATTTCAGTTGGGATTGTAGGTGGTTGAAGGTGTATTAAATGCTAGGTTTTGTTGTTAGTAATAAATAACATTCATATTTGCGTTTCAATTGTTGTCACTGATAAGTACTTGGCAGATTAAATGTTTGTATGCTAGTTGTTGTAGTCACGTTGAACTTAAGGACCATTATTAATGTGGTTTACGCCATTTTTTTAAGCAATGTCACGGAAATAGTGCATCAAAGTTTTACCATATAGGTGGATCATTAATTGTCTAAGATTGCAATTATTATTATGCATGTGGAAGTTTGTTGACCAAATAACTATGTCATTCAAGTAAAACTTGGTTTCTTGTATATATAAATAACTACCAGTTACATAAAGGATAGAATTTTTGAAATTATAAAAAATCCTTAAGAACACTAAACTTTATAGCAGATACAAAAGTTGAATGAACTAGTATAAACAAATGCTCAGCTTAAATTCAATAGTTGGTGTAACGCCTATACGATAGGCTGCTAAATTAGGGGTTGAGACTAGGAAGGTGTACGAGTTATGTGGTGAGAGCGTGCTGGGAAAACACAGTTTATGCTTACAATCCATGAAACTGTGGAGTTTAGCGCACGATGTAGGTGAATAGAAGGTTCAAGTATTTTTACATACACAATGGTAATCTTTTCCAATTCGGTATTTAAGCTAAATGTCCAACTACCCTTTCGAACATGTTGGTTGTCGACAATTCATGGACCATATTACTGTGAGAAAGGTTAATGATGTTGAGCAGATTAGGGTACTACCTATCTATCTGAATTCTGCTCGAAATAGTCAACATCATCGATCCATGCTTGTCGATTATTGATTTTCGACTCTATAGCTGCAATTTTGCCAATGCAAATATGGTACAATGCCCTCTATGACATAGGTGCTAGAAGCACTTTTCTGAATACTTTGGCTCTAACGTTCCGCCTATGTTGCTAGATGGTATGATACTCGTTGTAATCCTTGTGAACGAGGTTTAGGATGTAGTAAGCATTCAACATGGCTCAAAGTGTCCCTTTACCCACACTAAGTCGAGTTGTTATAAACCGTCGTTAGACGCTCATGGTCAAGTCGTTTTCAAATCAGAATATTCATTTGCTGGAATTCTAGGGAAGACGAGTGGAGTAAAAGGTATGCGAAAAAAGTATTAACGATGATCCAAGACATAAAGGAGACTTCACATCAATCCAACGGTGTAACTTTAAACGGTTCGACGAGTGCATGTAAGCAGACTTAATGGTACCAAAAGTTAATTAGCAGATCAACATAAAGAGATCAAAAAGGTAATTCAAAACTAATATTTTCCTGGTGTTATTTCATTGTTAGTATTTGTATTTCTATGTTCAGGCTAGGTGCAGGTTATGTTGTTGGATGTATTAGGATTAAGTAGAATTATCTTAGGATTTTTTTTACTAAGTGTTTTATCTTATTATATTATAGTTTCCTTAATGCGTAGTAAGTAAAGAATTATCTAGAGGATTTGTGTGGAGGCTATAAATATCAATCGTTGGTGGTGTTTTTTTCGAGCAAATATAGTAGTTCGCATGGATTTCCAAACTGTTGCAGGCCATCCTAAATCAATGTTCTAATATTAGGGTTTTCTAAGCAGTAATCAATCCTTCCCTAGATTTATTTTTTTTGCCCCTATTATTTAAATTACGTGTTTATTGTATTCATATTTTTCGTATTAGAATTATTAGTATAGGTGTTGGCAACCATACAATTTACATTAAAATAAGGCTCCTCTTCCCGAATTTTTACGTTAAAACGTGTATCCTACTTTAGTTTGCGGTTGTTATGAATTGGCCTTGCGAATATCAGGGTTACACATGTTTTAAAGATACTTTGTTTGGATTCAGTGTCGCTTATTCCATACTATAAACCGATAGGCCAACACAACACAACTTGTTAAAACTGATGTTTGTTGCGGATATGTTACCGGCCTGGTATACGCGCAGCCAATTACATTCAGTTAGTGTTGGTGCACAAACCTACAAAAATACTCTCAAACCACAAAGAAATCCATACAACCATCTCAATCATGGTTGAGAATTCAAATAAAAATCTCTACCTCTGTGCAAAGGTAAAGAAAACAATCAAATGCAAAATATGTACCATTACCCTTAACAATTAAAATCAATCCAACCAACGTAATTCTTTCATCCCTTTTGTATAACTTACACAGTGAATAGACACTAACATAATGACAAATTATAGGGGCCTGGAGTTAAGCCATAATCAACTGTTGGACTGGTCTCCCTTTTTCCGATCGAGATGAAGCCAGGTGCATTAATCGACCACTCACGTGAAGAAGCAAGCTACATGAAAGAGGAGCTACTTACTACAGTAGGGTAAATCCAATATTCAGTATATGGTTGAAACACAATATATGTATATAATATATAAACAAATAACATGGACATTGAAAATAGTGAAATACAAACTTCCCATTTTCGCGTATCCACCTTGAAGAAGAAAAATGAAAGCACTTGGACATAGTTATTATGAAACGTATCTAAGCCGAATAGAAACCCATTTAGTCAAAACCAGCATTTTTACCCAAATTGATATACATTCCACCATCTAATCAGTCAGCTCTCATCACCAAATGTAACAACCATTCCTCGAAAGAAAACTCGTCTTCGGTCATCGACGGTGACTATTTTCACCCGATTCATTTGGAAAACGTAACCCGGTTTTCCTTCTCTTGAACCCTATTTCGAAGACCTAAAAAACAATATACGTTAGGGGATCATAATAGCAACACTGAACAAACAAAAAAACAATACGTCGCGCATCCAACCATATACAAATAACTAATTTATGGCTTCTCGCAAATAGTCAATAATGAATGGACTAGTGAATCTGCTAGCCGCGCTAGTATCTCAAACCGATCAAATTACATTAATACCGAGTTGTATTGACGAGGGTACAAGATGGCGGGTTGGACCGCTTTGCCTGCATTAATGCCAATCATCAAAACTCTTCTACAAAAGAACGAAGCCAATGTCAAATATTTGTTTTTTTTTTATATTTTTTATATTTTTTTTTTTTTTTTTTTTATTGTATTTTTTTTTTTGTTATTTTTTTGTTTTTTTTTTTTTTTTTTTTTTTTTTTTTTTTTTTTTTTCTTGTGTTCTTCTATCTATATTTAATCTTCTTAATTTCTTCTCCATTGTTTTAGTTTTAGTTTTTTTTTTTTTTTTAATTTTTTTATTGTTTTCTATTTAGAAATTTTCTTTTTTAGATTTATTTCTATTTAATTTATTTTTTTTTTTTATTCTTTTTAATTTTGGTGTTTTTATTGTTAAAATTATGTTTTTTTTTTCTTGTTATTTGTTTTTTGTTGCTTATTGTTTTGTTTTTTGATTGTTTATTTTCTTTTATATTTGTTGTTTTTGATTTTTATATTTTTTCTTTTTAGTTTTTTTGTTTTTTTTTTTTTTTTTTTTTATATCGTTTTTTGTTGTTTATGGTTATTTAAGTTTTGAGAAATTTGTTCATTTTTGTTTGTGTTTGTATTATCTTTTATTTGTTATTTTTTTTTTATTTTATTTTTGTTTTTTTTTTTTTTTTTTTTTTTTTTTTTTTTTTTGTTCTATGTCTTTATTTTAATTCTTTTTTAATGTCTATATATTTGTTTGATTTAATTTATTCGTAAGTTTTTTTTTTATTTTTTAAAATATGTTATGGGATTTTTTTTTTTTTTTGTTTAATTTTTGTTATATTTTGCTTCATCTATTTTCTTTTTTATTTTTGTGAATTATTTTTTTATGTTTTTTTTTTTTTTTTTTTTTTTTTTATTTTTTTTATTTTTTTTTTTTTTTTTTTTATTTATTTATTTATTATTTTTTTTTTTTTTTTAGTTCTAAGTATGTGTATTTTTTATTTTTTTATGATTTTTTTTTTTTTTTTTTTTTTCGTTTTTTCTTTAATTTTTGTTAAGAGCTTCTATTATGTTTTTATTGTTTGTATGTTTTTTTTTTTTTTTTTTTTACTTAAGAATATTTACTCTTTTTTTTTTGTAGTTTCTTCTTATTTCTATATAAAGAGATAGTTGGTTGTTTATTTATTTTCATTTTTTA
>SNQN01004763.1:18544-28544 GCA_008642245.1 Bassia scoparia | reverse complement strand
TTTATTTTGTGAAACACGTTGTAAATATTTGAAATGGAGATTAAACTAACGGCTGTTCTTTACATTTACAGTCAATAGTTACTTTATGAATAAGACTAAGGCATATTTATGATGGGCTATTTAAAGTCACAGGCATTGATGGTTTTTTTAATGACCGTCATATTGTTTAAATGTTAAAAATGAGTTCACTCCAAATGTATGGAATTTACCGAAAAATTAGGAATTATGTACCAGTCTTTATAATGCTATGGAGTTTATAAATTTTGCCTAAATGAAGTTTGTGGGTGGTTCAAACTTATTAATAATCGAATATTGGACAGTACTGTGCTAGTGCATAAATTTTACAAAGTATTAAAATTTAAATAAGAAAATACTAACCATATTGTTATGTTTGGGAGTAACATCAGGCGAACCATTTGACAACAATTTCAAAAAAGAGATTTTCATCAAATGGAAGCATGTTTTTCGATAATAATACATCAACACATGAAGCAAACAACGAATACACTTGCTAGTGTTATTGGGTATCATTCCCACTAGTTACACTGTTTTTTTATAAATTAATGGATAAATATGGTATATTTCAAACAGCAAATTTGTTTTAATAATTTTTTTAAAACCAATGAAAATCCTTTGATATGAAATTTGTTGTTGGTGTATATAAAACATCAAATTTATGATGTTTTACGATTTATACTGGGTTAAATAACGACATAAAATATTTGCACTATAAGTTGAATTATTTGTAAATACGTGTTGTAGTTTACACATCTATGCAAAGCGTAACACGTTTTAAAATAATGACCATATTACATGGATCATGAAAGACGGTGAATGTTTAGGAGTAGGTCACAGTGAGTAGTCGCTTTCCGATAACAGCTAAAGCCAACTAAAAAACAAAAGAGTCGTACCTCCTAGTGTACAAGATTGCTCCTATCCCGTCATACACTTGCAATGCCCAACAATGGACTGCTAAAGGACTAAATTTCATTTCAAATACACATTTGCTCCATCCTTATGAAATTTCAATGACCGTTGCATTACCATACAAACAAGGACAACAAATTAAAAAATAGTTAAAAGAATCACCTAAATGGATTGCAAATACCACCTAACACCCACAACACTCCCTACCACTCATATTTCCTAAAAACCATCATAAAGAACAACCTTTCACCAAACTTCTTCCCAATGGTAAATTCTGGAAACTCAGTGTCATCACCCCTAGAAAGGCCATCCAAAACACCCATTTGTAGGGAGATCAACTTTGGTCTGTTTCCTCCTACAACTTTCAAGAGAAACCAACACAAAGTCGATAACAAAACCACAACCCACCTGACAAACACTGACCCACAACCGAAAGTTAGGCTCAATATCATAAACATCGTGATTTCTTTCGACAACACTTTGGGTGCAGCTCCAGTCTCACAACCACCATAAATGGTGAATGACATAGTGGGACCGAGATAGAGCATGGGGCAAGGGGATAAGAAGAGAAAATGCAAGGTTCATTACAAGCCTAAGAAGAAGTCAGCTACCAAGGGGAGCTTCTCCGCTGCTAAGGTGGGACCAGGTCAACAATTCCACTTCATTGGCTAGGATAAGGCAGACATCAACATCACACTAATGAATTCCAATCCAGGAGACAGTGGGTTGCCTTTCGTGATGAAACAAAGTACCTCACTTAGGTATCCTTGCAAGCATTACGCGGAATGCAATGATGTGTGCCCCCACGACATCAAACTCTTGAAGGATAGAAAGGAGCTGAACAAGCATAGCAGCTGTCTCTTATACACATCTAGATGTGTATAAGAGACAGGTGTTAACTTTTCCGTTAGAGTAAGGGTATTTGGGCTATTTTCTCTGATGTCAGGGGTATATGAGGCGTTTCTAAAAACACGGGGGTATATAAGTTATTAGGCTTAAAGTCAGGGGTATATGGGGAAAAATCCCTAAATTATTTGTAAAATACCGTGTGTAGTTCGTACACATCCATGCAAAGCGTAACAACGTTTTAAAAATAATGAACAATATTACATGGCATCATTACAAGAGTGAATTGTTAGGAGTGGGTCACAGTGAGTAGTCGCTTTCCGATAACAGCTAAAGCCAACTAAAAAACAAAAGAGTCGTACCTCCTAGTGTACAAGATTGCTCCTATCCCGTCATACACTTGCAATGCCCAACAATGGACTGCTAAAGGACTAAATTTCATTTCAAATACACATTTGCTCCATCCTTATGAAATTTCAATGACCGTTGCATTACCATACAAACAAGGACAACAAATTAAAAAATAGTTAAAAGAATCACCTAAATGGATTGCAAATACCACCTAACACCCACAACACTCCCTACCACTCATATTTCCTAAAAACCATCATAAAGAACAACCTTTCACCAAACTTCTTCCCAATGGTAAATTCTGGAAACTCAGTGTCATCACCCCTAGAAAGGCCATCTAATGAGGGCCTAGAACTAGTACAAAGTACATTACAACACATTGGGGACGATGCAAATTTCCAGTTAACTTCCATTTAGGCATAACCATGGTTTGTTGGAGTTGATTAACAAAAGTTACTGTAAGTGTAAAAAATGCAATATCAAGTACGACACAATATCCACCTAAATTGCGGTAATATGGTTATGCCTTTCAACATGAGCTTAAATAATATAAACACTGCTGCTGGACGACTACTCTGTATTGTTTGACATTGTTGTTGCAATTTCAGGACCCCTTCATTAATGTGGACACTAGGTACAAGGTGATTACAATTCAAGATTTGATGCTACACAACCAAGTCAACCTTCAACACATGGCACCTCTGACATTAACCATGGAAGWGCTACACAAGTTATGGGCAAACTTCACTGAGAAAGATCCAGACACCWTTGTCCTGGTTTATAATGGGGGGGACATCTGCCGTTCTCAAAAGACTATTGCTGAGGGTGATTTCATGAACGAGGACATCATCTACTACCGTAGCAAGGATCCCGCCCAGTCTTCTGGGACCCTCGGATCCTCGGACTTCTAGGATGCTTATGTTGACTTTATGTTTGGATTYGATGCATTAATGTTGTAATTCAGTACTTTGACATGTGAGTTTTTGGATACATACAAGGGTTAGTAAGAATTTGGTTTGGGGTTGGGTAACTAGGTTATAAGAGAGAGATAAACTGAAACACCGATTCAACCATTTTTTTTTGCTAAGCAGATTAGGCAAGGTAGTCATAAGGTAAAATATCAAGGATGGATGCATTTATAGATCGATCGGTCTACACTTTGAAAGCTTAGGATGAATTACTAGTTTTAAGGATCAATTAAGGGTTTATACTCGCAGTTTTACCGGCAAAATAAAATCTTTCTAATTCTTGGGAAGTAATTGTACGTTTATATGTTTGATAGTGCAGGAATTATAGATTTTTTTAAATAGTTCGTCTGCGAAAAGAATAGTATCCTTAAAATCTGATACAAATACTATTACTACTCAGCTCTCTTAATGACAAAATTACAATGGTATAACCAATTCAGAATTCCATGTACGGTACGTATAAAGTGATTGAAACTTAGGTGTCGTCTCGTCATGTTTCACACTGATATTTATTGTGGGCTCCTCAATGAATTAGTGTTGGATTACATCGCATGCATTACTTATAGTAGGCTTTTGTAGCTTCCCAATGTTCTTTTGTATTGTGAACCTATTTGTTGTGGTGGCTTCATATTATTAACAAACGACTACCCACGTATAGAGTTGTTCCTTAATTTTAATGTGCAAAGCTTTATTTTGTTTTAAACTATTTTAAGTGCCATTTACAATGGCAAATGGCTTTGATCTTAAGAACGTCTCAAAACGAGGATATTCTTTTCCCCGCTACAATGTTGCCCACGTAGAGATGCTGGCGATAGTACGGTGTTGTGTAGATGACTGTGTATTAAAACTTACAGAAACACTTTATATGTTGATTGGGAAAAAGGAAGCGCGCTGCAGGAACGTGAGCTGCGGCAACATAAATGAAAAAAAGGACAAGCCAGATCTTATTAGACCGTGTGTGTTGTCGAGTGCGAGGACGCTGAACATTAAGCTAATATTACCAACTGGGTCACATTACATTAAATTCTGTCTTAAATGTATGGTGCCTACAATTACTGATATACATCAACTACACCTGCTTGTTAAATATATTGACCACATTTTTCCTCTTATTATTCAAATTAAAAAAAAAAACTTCCTAAATACTGCTTCGTCAATACTCAAAAATGAGTGAAGTTAAAAACAAATCAATCGCAGATTGAGACCAGGCAAATAATTGTTGTTCATTTGACGAGGCGAACCAATTTATGCTGCCGTAGAAATTGCCAGCCAAGATGTGGAGGAAGACTTGTCGTAAACCCAAAAAATCAACGTCAAGGTGGGCATTGCGCTAACCGACTCAGAGCAAATGTGACTTGGTGTTCCTTCATATGTATCGGACTTTTTCATCACACCAATTACGCACAGGAGTTTCATCGATCGCGAAGTGCCCCATCATGTGATCCTAACATACTAGGAGGATTTTCTCATGCAAGATGAAGTCAACGACCTCCTGAAGACTACGAACTCGACTTAAATGCAAACGTCTAACAAGGTATTGTGTAAGGAATGTTGGCTACTGTCTATCAAAAAATGGGTGTGCTGGATTGGTTTTTTGCTTCTAATATGGTTGTTATTTGAAATTTTTTATGGTTCACCTCGTAAGTTTTGATAGCGTTTGGATGTTCTTAAAATGTTTGCTCTATGCCTTTGATGTTAGGGTGTTTTGTGTCCGTAGATGAAATGTATCATCTCCAGACCCTAAATGGTTGTGATTTGAAGTTTAAAATGTACTTTGTTTAATGTATACATCGGAGTTCTTTCATGGGACTTGATGATTAAGTTAACTTCTCCCTTTTTGCAATAGCCTTGATTTTATTTAGGGTTTCATTGCCCATTTTTGTTTGTATCATTTTGTGAAACACGTTGTAAATTAATTTTTTTGAAATGGTAGATTAAACTAGGCTGTTTCTTACATTAAGTCAAGTAGTTAAACTTTAATGAAGACTAAATGGCAATTATGATATGGTTATGTTTTAAAGTCACAGGCATTGATAATGGTTTTTTAAATGCACCGTCAATAATCTGTTTTAAATGTTAAATTGTTCACCCAAATGTTATGGCAATTTAACGCAAAAATTAGGAAATTTTCATTTTGTACAGCTCCACTATTATAATGCTATGGAGCTTATAAAATTTTGTCCTCAAAATGATTTGTGGGTGGTTCAAACTACTTAATTAATCGAACTATTGGACAGCTATCTTGTGCTAAAGCTCCAAAATTTTACAAAGTATTAAAATTTAAATAAGAAAATATAACCATATGTTGTTAACTTTTGGGAGTAAAAGCATCAGGCAACCATTTTTGACAAACAATTTCAAAAAAGGATTTTCATCATGGAAGCATGTTTTCGAATAAAATACATCAACAACATGAGAAACAAACGAAATACACCTTGCTGTTGGGCTATTGGGTATCACTTCCCACTAGTTCACACTGTTTTTATTTAAATAAATTAATGGAATAAATAAATGTATATTTCAAACAGCAAATTTGTTTTATAATAATTTTTTAAAACCACATGAAATCCTTTGACAGAAATTTGTTGTTGGTGTATATAAAACACTCAAATTTATGATGTTTTAAGCATTTAACGTTACGGGTTAAAGATAGACTCTGCTAAAAATTTTGCCACCTATGTTGTAATTATTTGTAAAATACGTGTTGTTAGTTCGTACCACATTATCTGCAAAGCGTAAACGTTTTAAAAATAATAACATATTACATGGCATAGCATTACAACGAGTGAATTGGTTACGGAGTAGGGTCACACGTGGAGTAGTCGCTTTCCGATAAAGCTAAGCAACTAAAACAAAAGAGGTTCGTAACCTCCGTAGTGTCAAATTGCTCCTATCCCGTCATAACAGTGATGCAATGCCCAAAATGGACTTGCTAAAAGGACTAAATTTTTCATCTCAATACAGATTTGCTCATCCTTTATGCAAATTTCAAATGACGTTGCATTACGATACAAACAAGGACAACAAATTAAAAGAAATAGTTTAAAGAATCACCTAAATGGATTGCAAATACCATCACCTAACACCCACACATCCTACTACTCATATCTTCTAAAAACCATCATAAGAACTTTCCAACCAAAACTTCCTTCCCAATGGTAAATTCTGAAACTCGTGTCATCACCTAGAAAGGCATCCAAAACACGCCATTTGTAGGGAGATAACTTTGGTCTGTTTTTCCTCCTTACAACTTTCAAGAGACCACACAAAGTCGATAACAAAACACAACCACTGACAGAACACTGACCCACGCGAAGTTAGGCTCATGATCATAAACAATCGTGTTTCTTTCGACAACACTTTTGGTTGCTAGCTCCAGTCTCAAACGCACCATAAATGGGTGAATACATAGTGGGACCGAGATGAGCATGGGGCAGGGGATAAGAGAGAAAATGCAAGGTCTCAATTACAAGCCTAAGAGATTAGTAAGCTACCAAGGGGAGCTTCTGCCGTGCTAAGGTGGGACGCAGGTCAACAATTCCACTTCTTATTGGTAGGTAATAGGCAGACATCACATCACACTTAATGAATATCCAATCAGGAGACAGTGGGTTGCCTTTTGTGTGAAACAAAGTACCTCACTTAGTATCCTTGCAAAGCATTACGCGATGCAATGATGTGTGCCCCGCGACATCAACTTCTTGAAGGATAGAAAGGAGCTGAACAAGTAGCAGCGTTTGAAGCAATGGTATGAAGGTGGAAAGACAAGATTTTGTCGAGGGGGTGGTAAGTCAAGATTAATGTTTTTTCTTTTGCCTTAACTATTTCATTTTTTTTCGAATAAATTTAATGTTACATACTTTGTTATTTTACGTAAACATTTCAACATAAACCGTCGGGGTTAGTTTAAGTAGTATCGAGTATTTGATTTTGAGTTGATGTCAAAGGTTGAGAGTTAAGTTATTAGTATACTGTGTGTCATGCTATACGAGGGCTAGAACTAGTACAAAGTTATTACACAACATTGGGGGAACGATGCCATTTCAGGTTAACTTCCATTTAGGCATAACATGGTTTGTTGGAGTTTGATTAACAAAAAGTTACTATAATGTAAAATAAATGCAATATCAAGTACTGACTACAGTAGTATCCTTCGTGAAGATTAGACGGTAATATGGGTTAACGTGCTTTCAAATGATCATATGTTAACAACTATCTGTATTGTTTGACTTGTTGTTGGATATTTAGGACCCTTCATTCTGTGGACACTACGGTAACAGGTGAATTACAATCAAGATTTGATGCTACACCACCAAGTAACCTTTCAACACATGGCATCTCTGACATTAACCTATGGAGTGCTACACAGTTATGGGCAAACTTCACCTGAGAAAGATCCTTTAGACACATTTGTCCTGGTTATTTATTGGGGGGGACATCTGCGTTTCTCAAAAGAGTCTATTCTGAGGGTGATTTGCATGAACGATGGACATCATTCTATACCGTAGCAAGGATCCGCCTCAGTTTCTGGGACTGGAATCCTCGGATTCTGGTATGACCTTATGTTGACTTTTATGTTTGGAATTGGATGCATTAATGTTGTATTCAGCTAATTTGACATGTGAGTTTTTGGATACATACAAGGGTTTAGATAGAATTTGGTTTGGGTTTTGGGTACTAGGTTAAGGAATTTTATGTTGTTTTTGGTTTGTATTTCAAATGAAACATTTTGCTTATAGGGTCCCTGTGAAGGTAGATTTTCAAAGGCCCTTGTATGATGAGTTTTGCATCCCATCTAAAACATCTGCGAATTGGACTAATGAAATTATGTAATGTTCATAAAATGTGTCTGGTTTTTTTTTAAGCCCAAAACTATATCACGCAGTCACAAATTAATGGCAACTTAACAATTATGGCCGCACTAAATAGAAAATAGCCCAATTTTCATAACAAATGAGCCTCAGTTAATAAATAATGCTCTGCTTAATTATTAACTAGGGTCACTTCGTAATAGTAGCCACTTAATAAATATGGCCTGATTAAATATTTGGCCTCAGTTCATTAACAAAATGCCATGGTCTTTCAAAATTAGTGGCCCATTTATAAAAATGGTCCAGTTTCATGAAAAAGGCCACCTTCTAAATAATGGCCCTGTTCAAAAAGTGTTGGCGTGGGAATAATGACTAAATTTCACTTGATAAATCCCACATTTCAAGGAAATCACTTTTGCATTAATGAATTTAATATACTAAATTGTAACATTGATTTCAGAATTCTATACAATAGACTCATTATATTTTTGATATAATATCAAATGAATTCACAAGTAAAAAATCAACAATTTCTAAGAACACGTACAAAACTACAGTTAAAAAGTCGTTCTGCATCAGATGGGATGTCAATATTCCTTGCATGCGGGGTGTCGTCACCTAACACATCTATGACCTGCTTCAGACAATACACAATAAGGCAACAAGGGTTACACACTCAGCTATCGGACAAGGCGTTTCTGATAAACAATAGTAACAGGGCTACATTTTAAGGTCAAGCTAAGACATACCTACTGGCCAAAGTCGCTTCAAAGAAGGTCTATCCACACATTTAGCTTCATGAACTCTATCATTGTCCAAATCTTAACCTTGAAATAACAGTTTCATTGGAGACAGCATTGCGATTCAAGTTTTGTCAAGTATAAATATTTGTTTCAACAAAACAAACCCCAAAAAAATAACGACATGACAAACATTTACGAACAATCTACCTTACCTGTCAAGAAACAGGTACAGTATACCGTTCACATCCACCGGCAAAACATCCTTGTAATACTGCTTGCCAAACTTCAGACGTACTCGTTGCAAATTTTAACTACAAATTTTCACTAATATAATACGGGATTCTAGGGACCACATGGCAGGCAACATTCTTCGGCAGTTATACTACACTGAGTTGGTGACAGAAGCAACTACAGAGAGGCCAACAGAAACAATGTTTTGAACTCAAAGTTCCCTCATCAAAAGCCGACATCAACTATCACCACAAACTGTATTTACGGCTAAATCCTCTTTGTCACTATCAACACCAGTCTGCTAAACAAACTCTTCATTTTCAGAATATTTTTTTCTAAAACTCTTAAATGACTCTCATCTCGTTCCTCATAAATCGATATTTTCATATGGAACACTGTAATTTGCCTTTATAGGAAGACCTAAAATCCACCGAACCTGATTCATGAAATTCTATTATTCTTACCATCACAATCATAACTCATTCATTGGGTTTTACGTCTACCCTAGTCTTACCAATAACAACAACGCTTTAGGCAATTTATATTTACTGAATGTATAGCAATTCGCCAATTCTCATTCCGTTCATCACCTTTTCCTAATCATCAAACGATGACAAATCCTACAACACTTCTCAACCTACATTATCAATTTGTTTTTCGCTGTCCCCCCCCTCCCAAAAAAAAGATTAAATAAGTACTTTGGGTTGATTACATTTTTAAGAAGCTTTTGTATCATTAATTTGAATTTCTAATTTTCTGGTTCACAACAACAAAAACAAGAAGAAAAAGAAACAACAATCATATTTTTTCATCAATAACAACATATAAAGTTGTTAATTAACCAAATTGAAAAATAATCTACTTTCTTAATTGGAGATGGTTTCAGAACACTAATCTTTGACCCTCGTGATACGTTTCGCACACTTAGGACTCACATAATTCTTTCACATTGGAACCCTACTAGTTTCACATCTCTCATACAGAATATAACCATAAAACTAATTCACCATTAAAACTTACATAATACAACCATTTACAATTCATTCGTTTCATTGACCAAAGCGTAACTTTCTATACCTGATACAACTATTTTCATTCAGGGATTGACACTAATTTTCTTTCT
>SNQN01004763.1:0-18519 GCA_008642245.1 Bassia scoparia | reverse complement strand
GATTGTCCACTACTTCTTCTTTTCCTCTACAACAAAACTGAAAAAACACACATCTCAGTACGTGCCACATCGTATCATGTACCACCACACACGCAATAACAATAAAAGTATTGTGACTCCACCTTACAACAAACATTTTGTTGCTGCACAGCCAAACCCACTTCATCATCACGAACCTGGTTATCGGCAACATTTTCAACTCCCACAACAGGGTGGTTCAGATCAATGACACTAGACTCCCGGCCAAAACCAATAACACCAAAACTCTCCATATCAAATGTACAAATGACAAAGCRAATAAGCAAGAACCTGAAACACAACATATAACGAGTCTTAGAAGAATTATCARCTAACTAACTATAAATCCCAGAATGTCACAACTAAATTCTTTTCTTTCCAATTCCCAAACCACGACAACTACAACAACCCATCTTTGAACTCCCATACATCCTCATAAGCATCATTGAACAAATTAACTCACAAAATTAATTGATTTCATTCCAGCAACGCAGACAACAAAACAACCTCAATCCTAATTATTTTCCATTCCAATTTAAAGTTGTGTTCCATCTTCATTTACAACGGTACACAACTACTGTTTGTTTGAAAATAGAATTAAACGACCATAGGACCAAATAAGCTCAATTGAAACACACAACCAATTCCGATTTGTGAACAAACAGAATCAGCTACAATAGTACTACGCAAAGTAAAAACAAACCAATAATTTAACCGGAATCAACATATTTGGTTTTACAATACCAAAAATCCAAAATAGAACAAACCCTACGATAATACAATTTAACAAATTACCAAATACTTACAGGCAAAGCAGACGCCGACTTAACAACATCACTACAGCACCGACGAACAAACATCTTCGTGAGACAYTAATTGGTTGTCAATGCCCCATTGACCAAGAATTTGGTTACATCAATTGCAAAACACTTTCGAAAGAATTTGGTTACTTCAATTGAAAAACCTTTTCGAACAGTAAGGATTCATCTGAAAGAGGGGGCCAACAAACCACGGTTAACCAGCACAACTAACTTTAAGTATTAGGGTATACATATACGGGGTCAGGGATACAATATAACGGAGGTAATAGTCAAACCAAGGTGAAATTACAAAARCACCCTTCYATATATGGGGATTTAGTTCATATCTGATATGAACTACTAATTTTCCGAAAAAAAGCCAACAACCAATTTRAAACAAGGCCTTAGTTTGTAATTGTGAAATGAACAAATCAATACAGATATACGTCGTATGACTTTTAAGTAAAATGTTTCTTTATTCTATATTTTTGAGGACAATAACAGAGAAAAGAAAGTTAKACAATATTTTGTGTTGTTGAGATTCAGCTAATCACCCTAGTGCTAGTGAGTATCTAGCCCATTTGTTATGGACACAGGTCCAATTAGCCACATATTAAATCAAGCCCATCTAATATAATGACCATATATACACTCTTTAATCACCACTTTCAGAATTAAAAACCCCAAATTCTAGGGTTTTTCAGCGCAATTGAAAGAACCCCTTCTCATCACCGCAAATTTGCTGCCAAAAAATGGGAGGAAAGTGCCCTCATAGAAGCGTGAAGAAGAGGAGATACTCTCACAAAACTCATCGTCGTTCCAAATTTCTTGTTGCAGGAGACGATTGCGTCTACGATGAACTCCAGAAAATCGAAGACGAGCGGAAAAAATTGCCACTTGATGATGATTTGCCAGGTATGGGTCAGTATTACTGCATTCACTGTGATCGTTACTTCGCCAATGTTGTCGTTCGAGATGAGCATTTCAAGACTAAACGCCATAAGAAACGGTTTGTTACTCTCTTTTTCATACTGAATTTTGTTTTATTATTGTTTGCTTGTTTTGGATTTTCGCAAGTTTTTGGTCTTGTTATTAGTATTGATTGTGGAAATTAAAAGTAATGATTGTGTGGGTTGTTGTTATGTCTGGGAAAGTTGTTAGCTTTTAATGAATTGATTGTGTGGGTTTTTTTTTATTCTGCAAATAGTAATTTTAGATTGACTATGGATTTGTTTACATTAATTGAAATCAACTGAAATGAATGGAGCTGAACTGAATTGAATATTTTATGAGATAGAGAAATTGGGTTAAGAAGTGAACTGAATGGAGCTCAARTGAACTGAAAATAAGCTAATGTAAACAAACCCTATGTTGGTTGTTGTTGTGTGAAAGATTTGAGATTATGATGGTATGATAATGTGTTTTCTATTGATGGGATTATTAGTATTGGGATGCTGAATTTGTTTGTGTTCTGAATTGAGGAGTAAGGTTAGAGGATGGTTGTATGAAGAAGGATTAGTTCTTTAATAGGAAGTTTAATTTTTATCTATGATGCAATTAGTTTGATGAATGCATTTAGATCGCGGAGCTGTGGTTTCAAGGATCTAGATTGTTGACTATGGGCTGATAGATTTTGGTGGAGGAGGAGCTTATTGTATTTTGGGGAAAGATGTCATGGAGGAAAATGATGTTGGGAGTTTCTTTTTGTTGTGAGACAGGTGTGGTGAAGTATTATGTTGTTTGAAAATGGTGAGGGTTAAAAAGCATTTTATCTAGAGTGCAATGGGTAGCTTGATTGCATTGGGGATTTAGGTTTGAAATTTGTTTACTTGATATTAAAGAAGTCTTTTTATGTATGTTGTTTTGGAGGAATCTTAACTAGCGTGAACTGGTCGATAAAAACCTTTTATTTATGAATCTTTGTATATGGGATGCCTATTACAGCTTATTATTGCTTGCTGAGAATATGTAGAGGACTCTTAAGTATACATAAGCATCAAGATTCCTTCGAAATTATGATTGCATTCATGTTGAGTTCAGTATTATTGAATGTTTGTGATTAGTTGTAACCTTACCTTCAGAGAAATCTTTGTCGTTTTGTTATAGGAGTATAGGACATCATATAATAAAAGAGCAAATGAGCTGAATTTTAATTGGAGGAGAGAAAAGTATTGGAAGTTAACGAGTACTGATCAAATTTTCAATGGTTACTTTGTCATTGGTAATACTTTTATTTTTTAGACGTGACACTTTTTGTGGACTCCTATGTAAATTATGGGTAGGTGATGGAACGAGAGCGAAAAAATATGGGGCATTATTAGGATAGAAATGGAGAAAATTAAAAAAGAAAGAATTACATCTAATTTACACTTTAAATTTTGTATTTATATATTTTGAAAGTGTCGCAGTTTAAAAATACAGGGGAGTATCTCTTTTATGCTATGTGTGAATAAGCATGGTGATGGTGGAGCAATCCTATCTCATGGGAATTCTTTGTACTTTTCTCTATCTATGGTCTTGTGGTGTGTGCTAAAGCTTTTCATTGTAAAATAATTTATGATGGAAGCACAAATATGCAATAGTTTTTCATTTTGGTGTAAGGAATGAAAGGGATGGGGTGCTGGATGAGCATTTAGAGGGTAAGTAAACGAAAGGAATGTTTCATTTTGAAGGAAATGTTTCCTCTTGAAATATTATTTTATACAATTGGGAAATGGTTTTATATTCCTTTGCAAACAAAACCATGTAAAATTAGAAAATAGTTTTCTATGAAAATGGAATACATAAACATACTACCAAATGGAGCCATAATGAAGCTTAGATGGTCAATGTATGCTATCTTGTGATTAGACCAGTCTTGATTCAAGTTTGCCTATAGGTGATGCACCTTGTGTTAGTAATACCATCTTAAGGATTCTTAACCTTGCATGTTGCACTATCTTTGGGGAACAACTATGATGGTCCTAGCAATATGCAAAGTGCCGTTAATGAATGATATTAAAACTTTATTCATCATGTATTTCCTGAATTGTTTATTCCTTTGCTCATAAGTCATGACTTCTATAGTTCTTATTCTCGGACCAAAGTTGGCTGTTGTTGATGTGTTTGCATCTTTATTGGATTTTTTTGGGTAAAGAAGATGCAAACAAATCAACAACAGCCAACTTTGGTTAAATAAAATTGAAACTTGTTGATGCAATTTTAGTAGGTGGACTGTGGACCTGGATACACAACAGGTGGCGGTTGTTCTTCTAGTGAATTTTTGAAACTTTTATGTGCCAACTTTCATACATGCACATCTCCCAGCTGTGTAGCTACGTTGCCCTAGGCAAGGCTAATTAATCATGTCCCTGACTATGTTTGCACAATCCCTTTGGAGATTTCTCAGTATTGTTTGCCTGCTTAAGAGTTGAAAATTTGACCTTTCCAAGCTCATATAAACACTCATTTTTACTTCATGTTTAAGACATGGATTAATTTATTCTGATCTAATGATGAATACTATTTTCTGTTGATTTCTTTTCATTTGAATGCATATGGAAGTTATTGAATGTAAAATTTACTTGATGTTATTCTCTTCGAGCAGGTTGAAGATAATGTTAGGACCTGCACCACACACCCAACTGGATGCAGTTCTAGCAGCTGGTATGGGCGAGCCAGATAATGGTCCTAAGTTGATGTCTATGTGAAATGTTTTTGTCCTCTTAATGTTCTGTAATAGTTTTTGAAGAAAATGTAGCAAGATCAGAGTACCAATAGAAAGTATAGTAAGAATTTTTTTTATGCTTTATTAAAAAAATTCCTTTTACGGAGTTCTTTCCCTTTGCTGTGTTGCTTATTCGAGTTTTAGACTTTTAGGACAGTAGGACTCATATTGCTGGCCTTTATTGCCACTCTTATTTTAAATAGTGTGTTTCGATGAATGACCACTAACCTCATCCTGCCCTGAGTTTCCCCTTTCACCCTGGTGTCTGGAGGTATCATATAAGTATATAACACTTGGCATGAAGCTCGGTGAGTTTTTGGTAGAAGGACTTAGGATGAAGCTACCTTCACACTTGGCATTTTGTGAAGAGAAACGTCAACCAATTTGGCAATCTGATCTGAAACCCTAAAAAAAAGCTTGAGCAAGGTAGCTGATCTGATTTGACCTGATCTTACGCTTGTAAGCTCATACTGTCATACTGGAGATGCTGTTGATCGAAAATGCCGAACACTTCTATGTAGCACAAGTAGGTCTAAATTCTACAAAAATTTTACAATGGTCGTCCAAAAAACACCCACCACTACGAATGAATGTGAGTCACTAGTTTTAATTTATTACCTTTTTTTTCTAACAAAATATTTTTTAAATCTCCTTAAATATTTCAATATTTGCTTTTGTTTTGAGGTTGCCTAATATTTATTTTTCAAATAAGGAAAGATTCATTTGCAATCAAAATTAAAGTAAATCTCTATTATATAAGCCAAGGGGGAGCAATGGTGTCCCCCCTAGGCAATGATTGATTCGCCCCTATTAAATATAGCCTAATCTATTTAAAAGTCAATTAATTAATCCACTTCTTATTATAAAATTTTCAAATAAAGAAAAGTTTTACATTTACCCCATATAAATTACTATTTAAAAGTTCAAAATTTTATGGTTAAAAAAAGTTATGATTTAAAAAAACACATTTTTTTTGTTTGCAAAAAACACGATTTACACAAGAATTATAATTCAAATAACGTCAAATTTAAATATATATTTTTTTACAAGTTTTAAGCACGCATAGCGTGCACTAAAAAACTAGTTGAGAAAGTGGGTGAAGCATGGTGGTAATGCTTCTCAGTTCTCACCTTCTCTGGGCTCGACCCCATCCCCGACATTATGTCAGGGTATTGTCCCCCGCCCCCTCACTGCACAGTTATGAGATAGAATCTGTACAGAGATTCACCCGTGTAAGAAAAAATATATATGTGAACATATATAATATCCTAACTTAATAACTTATTAGTTATTACCAATTTACCATGATTATATGAGCACTAACTTACCAATACATTATTTATGTACACAAGTTGTATATATGTAAGAAGTGTAACGTGTAATAATTTATTCAATCTGTATTATATAAGGGAAGGGGGGGAGGAGATGGTGTCCCCCTCGTTAAAGAGACGACAGTACCCTTAACTGAATTAATGAGGCTAAAAGAAGACTTTGATACTTAAAGTTCTTATTATAAAAAAATTATAAATATGTGCTTAATTACCCCAAAAATAAAGAAACCACTTTATTATTTGACTTAATTAATTGTGAAAAAAATTCAAAACTGTGATCATCATTTCAAATTGAATTAAAACATATATGGAATATATTTTGAATTCAAATCATAGTTTATTAGTTTCTTTCTTTTTATTTATGGGCAAGTCATAGTTATATACAAATTAATTACATTAAAATTAACATACGACTATTATTAGATATAAATTAATACTATTAAATATTCTTAAACTTTTAATTAATACTATATTAATTATTTTAATTAATCGCATTTTCATAGGTTAAGCAGCTTTGTGTGCACATAATTACTAGTATTGATATATTAGGAGATTTGTTAAATATTTTATTAGAAAAAAGATAATTAAAATGAAACTAGTGGCTCACAGTTCATCCGTGTGTGGGACGTTTTTGGACGACCGTCACAAGTCATCCTAATTCCATAACTCATAATCTGGTAAATACAACCTCAGATAGCCAAATACTACTTAGTACTCGGTATGATCATCTAAAGAGTAGTTCACACTTTGAAGCTGTTGATTTTGCGACATATTGGTCGTTCTCTTGAATTCTAATTTAAGGGTCATTGCAAAATGTATTCAAGGAATTTTGAGTGTCCATATTGAAATTTGTAGAGGTGATTTAAAAGGGTATAGAGTCTGACTCGGGTCGGCCAAAGGCAACAAATTACCCATGAGCTCAGGATTATAAATAAATTATTGATTAAATTTTATAATTTAACTAATAAAATATACTCATTTCTATAAAATAAAAGTACAATTGCCTATTTTTAGGTGTAATAAAAAAAGCATAATTTATACAAATTTCTCAATTTTGGTCCAATTAACTCTATAATATAAAATTAATCGAAAAAGTGGTTTTAATAAACTTTTTTTCTTTCCTACCATATATTTCACTCCTTTTTTGGGATCACCTCACTAATTCTTTTCTTAATCTAACCATTATTTATTAGCAAATTAAAGCAAAAATGCACAATTTTTTTTTATTTCGTTACGGAGGGAGTATTAAATATTTACCATAATCAATATTTGATGAAATTGCAATAAATACTTGCTAGATAGGCAGTGGCAAATTTTACACTATATTGTGATACGATACATTGTTATTAGTTCTTGATGTCTCAAGCCTTAAATGGGCTAGCACGTACACTCTACTCCACGTGAATGCCTTAAGGGCACGTGCCTTATTACGCATAAGGGCTAAAAAGTCGGCGTGTCATTAATGGCTAACACCTATAAGGAAAGTCTAAAGACGAATCAATCCAAAAACACTACATGGGATGGGATTTTCCCTAGATGGTAGGGATCGTGACACTTGGACAATAGATTGGCCAAGTGCTTCACCCTAAAGCTCTATAAATACCCTCATTGGTTAATGTGTAATCATATGATATCATTGAGAACCACCGCTAATCATTACGGTTAATCTCTAAATCTGACTACTTACTAATATATCCATTCAATAACATACTTACTTAGTATCGGGGGAGATAATCCTATTAAGATCATTCTCCTTTGTGCAGGTGCACGGACGTGTTTGGAGGTGGACGGACCATTTTACGTAGGGAGCACCAGCCTGAAGTAGCTAGAGAAGACGCCTACTTACCTCACGTCTACAAGTGATACTGGAAGTGAGCTAAGGACTACAAAGTGGCGCCGTCTGTGGGAGGAAGACAATTCAGTAAGGCTAAGGCAGGAAAAGGCAACAGAGCTTAAGGCACCTAATGTAAATAGGGATCTAAGATCCAAAGTAGAAACCAGAAACCGACTAAGAGTAAACAACCGAGTTGCAAACGAGGCTCAGGACTTAGGCTAAGCAATCAAGAGGCGAATAAGGGAATCTTTGATGAGATTCCTTCCTCTCATGAGATCAAACGGCCCACGAAAGGAGGAGGAACCTGGATCTCAATGAGGGTTATTGAAGGAATGGAATATGTTAACAATAAATTTGAGAAAGATTTGTTAGTAGAGGACTTCGCAAGATGAAATCAAGCTGGGGATTAGAAAAGTTGCACAAAGCGTATTAGTTCCTTGACTAAGGAGAACGAGACCCTATAAGGCTGAGAAGGAACAACGACTGAAAGAAGCAGAAAGGCAAGGGTGGAGACTTAGTCACCAAGTTTTCTGAGAAGACCTACAAGACGGGTGACGGGGCAGGATCAGGACACAGGGTGTCCAAGCCGTCCCTATGAAAATCAAAGCATCACACAACCACCCGGGAGAAGCATCAAGAAGAAGACCCACTAAGTATGAATATGGAAAGATGAAGCTGAATCCTTCGAAGCGGTCAAGCATCTCGGGGGATTATGCGGTGTCATTGAAAACGAAGGGAAATGCTGCTAAGAATGATGTGATGACACATTTTAGAAGACAGAGGATTGAGAGGGCGCATTCAAGAGTTGAATGAGCAATCGAGAGAGCAACTCTGGTGAATGGCATCAAACCCTTTGCTCTGATGTTCTATCAATCGATTGAGGAGTGTGTAAGTATTATTAATTCTAGGAACCACGTGTTCCGATTTCTCCTTCACTGACGAGGGCTACCAAACGGGAGCCTATGGAATGAGCGGCAACTCAGTGACAGCTACGTTACATATATCCTTATCTCAAACACTCCAATTTCCCTCTGCAATTATGCTTGCCTGCGAATGCCTTAGGTGAAATCACTACTACAAAAAACACCTATCGCGTCCCCTCTAAATGCCTATCGTGGACTAATTTGAGGGGACGATCGGTAACCACCGACAACAATAAGTACCAAACCTATTGCGTTCCTTCCCAAGGGCGCGTTAGGTATGTATACGCGTCGTTCAAATGCTAAGAAGGGACAGATGTCTTAGATTAAGCAATGAGCTACTAGGTGGCTATTGGTCCAAAGTTTAATAAGAGGGAGTTAGATAACCTAACATTGTCCCATATTAAAATAGAAGGACACGTTAGGTAGGCTAGTGTGCCAACAATTACACTAAGAAGGGCACCATATGAACATCTCGTTGTCCCAATTTACATAAGAAGGGACACGATAGGAACCTATCGTGTCCAATGTTACATAAGAGGGACACATTAGGAGGCTAACTGGTCCAACGTTACATAAGACAGACACGTTTAGGTACCTAACGTGTCCAACGTTCATAAGAAGGGACACGTTTAAATAGCTTAAGTTGTCAAACGTTTACATAAGAAGGGACACGTTAGGGTATCTAGTGTCCAACGTTACATATGAAGACCGTAGGTACTAAGGTGTCAACGTTACATTAAGAAGGATATGTTAAATACCTTATGTGTTCAACTGTTACATAAGAAGGGACACGTTAGGTACCTAACGTGTCCACACTGTTACCTTAGAAGGGACACTATTAGGATACTAACGTGGTCAACGTCTACATATGAGGACGTTAGGTACCTAAAGTGTCTACTCGTTACATAGAAGGGACATGTTAATACCTTATGTGATTCAACGTTAAATAGAAGGACACGTTAGGTACCTAACGTGTCCAACGTTACCTAAGAAGCGACTTTAGGTAGGCTAATAGGTGATCCAACACTTACATATGGGGGACCAGCTTAGATATACTAATGTGTCCAATGTTACAAAATAGGTGATGGATTAGGATATAAATTTATTTTTTATCAATAAATTCCATAATGTTGCCGTTACAATATAGTAAAAATCAAATATATTTAAAATAATTATTAAAATATTCAAATACCATATATATTTCGATTCCATAACATAATTGCATTATATATTCCAAAATACCATATTTCGATTCCGTACATAATTCAGTACATAAATACAACAAAATGAATCATAATTAGTTAGATTAAAAAAATCCTATAATAGAAACTTACACACAATGATTTGATGAAGTAGTTGCAGCCAGATATCACGAACATCAATCAATCGTACTCTTGCGAATATCGTCGGCGAAGAAAGATGCATACAATGTAAACAAAAAATATTAAACTTATCACACTTGTAAGGAATTTAAATATATATCTACATTGTGAGGAAGTATTAAACTATATATATATCACATACCATGACTATTAAAAACTAATCAAATCATTTAGTATTTAAGATAGTTACCTTTTCCGAATTTACTTTGTTTGTGTAATATAAGTGAGATATGTTTGCATATTTCACTTCCATAATACCAACTTCAACTCCTCAACGAATTGTGAGGACCTACACATTACGAAAAATAAAACATATATACAATTGATCATAAGAAAATATTGGACTAAAAAATAACATAATTGTGTAAGTTACTTAACTTAACTGACACACTCCAATTAAGATTTTTTTCTTGTACCAAAGCTGAATTAGAGGTCATAGCTCTGTAAATAGTTAAAGCAAAACTATAAGAATATACGTATTTTATGAAACATAAATTATCATAAAGTATTTACAAAAAAATTACCAACCGTGTCAATTTTGTTTAAATTTCGACAGCTCTCTCCTAAAAGTTGACCATATATACCCCAATTACAACGATTATAATCCTGTCTAATCCAACAAACAAACAAATACACACAGTATTGTCTCAAACCTGTTGCAAACGAAACATTAAGTGACTTTGTAAACACGTATATCCAACGAAAACAGATATCTTTGTAAGACACTTATATCTCAAACTATTTCAAAACAACATTAATACTTTGCTCAAGACATATATTCAAACTTTTCAAGGAACTTAATACGTTGTAAAACACTATATCTCAAATTAATTTCAATCAATTTAATACTTTGTTGTAAAACATACACCTTCAAATTATTTCAAGATCAAACTTTAATACTTGTAAACACCTTAAATATCAATATTGTGAACTGTTAAACTGTTTGTCACAATATAAAACCCTTGCCAACAATGCAAACGATACACATATAAAAATTTTTAAGTAGGGTTTAGTAAGACTACTTACTTTATTAAGTAACAATATATAACAACTCCGTAATAGTCTCCAAATCAAGTAAGAATTCCTCGAACCATACTCTTATTATTGAGAACAGATATTTTTAATTATTATTATTTGATCTTATATAGAGATATGGTATGATGACTATCATGCTATACTATCAATATTGATCTAATTGTGCAAGACTGGGAAAATCATATGCACAAATCCAGCAATTCATACCATTTTAATTGCAGCATTTAGACTGATCATCTGTAGAATTTACTGGCACTAACAACTAACAAAAAACCGAAAGCAGAATGTGCAGAATTCCCGTTATAAAAAAACATGCAAAATGGCAGAAGGCCAATTCTTGTGGACAGCTCCGAATTACACGATTCTTGTGCCGGAAATTGATCTACTCTTCAGCCTACATAAACTTTTCATGAAGGACTCGGAATCCTAAAAAGCGCAGAACTGAGTAAAATGTGCAAAAACAGTAGCGCAGTAATGACAGGGCAGCCCTCAGACAAGCATATCAAAACCAAAGTACAAATTAATGAGAAAAGAGGGAGCATGGTTCGGGTGGAACTCCAGGAAGTTATAGGACCATGATTACATGGATAGTGACTAAACAATCCCTTAATCAATTTCAGAGCAACAATACCAACAGAGTTTTCTAAGCAACATATTCAACTATACTAGCTCCAACAATTAACATCTACATCATAAAACTGTACAAGTTAGTAAATTCCCAAATCAATTTCCTTCAAGGACCCTAATTTATCAATACTCAAAATTTGCAATAAAACCAAATTAAATTCGAATTCTAACTGTGAAATTAAACTTACTTGATAAAATGGAGATGAATAAGAGTTGATATTTACTCATGAAAGAACCTAAAAGTGCCCCTTTGATGTGATTTTTCGACCACATGATTCAACCCCAAATTTCCTTAGAAGAACCCACACAATGTTGAGAGAAGATGAAGAAGGTGAAATAGGGGTTATGTGATTATATTTGAAGAGATAATTAAGGAAGAGTGTGAAATAATGGGAAAGAAAGAAGAAGAAAAGAAACAGGAGAAGAGAGAGTATGTGGCTGAGCGTATTCGTAGCGTGATAGCTATTGGTAGTTTTAGTTTAGTTCTTTTATGTTTTTCTTTTTTTCAAATATATATTCTTCAAAAATAAGATTTTAATAAAATAAATATAAATCGTTTTTGATAAAATAGTTTATGTAATAATTACTAAATAATAGGTATAGAAAATCCGGGGTGTTACAATCTTACCCGTCTAAAGATAAAGTTTCGTCCCAGAAACTTTAAAGACAGGTAATATACCACCAATTAATAAATAGATAGTATTAAAACATGGATGTTACACCGGCACCGCAACGACACGTAGCGAACTAGATCGAAACCTTAATTGTACACCAAAAACAAGCAAGCAACACTGATTTGAAAGGAGTATTAGAGTAATTGGGGAAAAAAGTTGGAAAATAGTGTAATGTTAGACAATTGGGGTTTTGAGTTGGTGATGTATAGTAATGGAAATATGGGTTCGGTGTTATTTTTGGGAAGAAATCTGTAAGGTTTTGGGTGTTTTTGTTTATTTTATTTAATTTTATTTTTGTCTTATTCCTGTTGTTTTAGATGGTGTCGTGATGGATTTTGGGTTCTTTTTTTAAGTTAAATTTTAATTTATTGAAGCATTAGATGTAATGTCAAATTTTAGGTGTTTCGTGATATAGTATGCTACTATGTTATTGCTATTTGTATTCAACAACTGACTTGAGATAAGGTTTTGGTAAAAAAAATAGAAATGAAAGCTTATATGTACATTTCTGAATAAAAGTTTAGGTGTCCCTTGGTTGAATTAGGGAGCAATAGTCGATAGCTCTTCGCTGTCATACATGGGTTAGAACCGACACATTAATTTTATGTGTCTCATATATAATAGATGGATAATAGGTTTGTTGGTCTATTGTTTAGTCCAGGGGACGCCATAGCTTTAAGCTATCGCGTCGCACATTTACTGTAGAAGCGACCAATAACTGTATGTGTCGCATATTATGTTAGAAAGGGATAAATAGCGTTTGAGTGTCCTTGTTTTATTTAGGGGGAACAATAGATTCACCTACCACTATGCGAAAAAAGGATAAAGCGTCCTTTCACAAAAGCTCCAGTTTTTTTTAAAGCATTGAGCTTTTATGTTAATTTCTAATTTTTATAATATAATTAAAAAGCTCCAGTTTTTTAATAACGGAGCTTTGTAGTGGACAAAAAGCACAGTTCAAATAAAACTTGAGCTTTTACTGTATTACAATGAGCAATTAAACAAAAATAGAAAAAACAAAGCAATATCATTCCCCAAATTCACGACACCACCCCAAAAACCAAAAACCAAAACCTTCGATTCCACGGACATCATTCCCAATTCACGACCACCCGGCTGTTCCAACGAACCACCGTTGTAGCTCGAGTCACCCGCCGCTGCTGCTCCAACACGTCGCTTCTGCTGCTCCAACCACCACTGCTTCGCGACATTCATTCTGTCCCTGAAATCCTTCAACCCTTCCCAAACCACAGCGACTGGCTCCATTGCTCAACCACTCCGTTGCTTGCAACCCGACCGCCCTCAACGGCCGACAATCGCACGCGAATTCAGCGGCGAGTGCTGCTTCCCGTTTGTGGACCTCGACCCCAACTGCCGACGACCTGCAAATTCCTACGAATTCAGTCCCCAAACACACGCCAACGGCAAGCAACCAACGACCAATCACACGGTTAGTTTGTATGTAATTTCAATTTTGCAATTTTTTTAATAAATTTGAGGTTTATGCATTGATACTTGATAGTTGTAATTCCAAGTTTGGGTTGCATTGGAATTTCAATTTGAGGTTGCTCCATTCTATTTTTTATAATGTCATGTTGTAGATTCACTGTCTATTTTGCAATTTGATTTTTGCTTTAAAATAGGTTCATTTATCGCAGTTCCTTTTTGTTATATATATGAGTATCTGAGAAAATCAGAGTCTATTTGCTACTACATATTGATTGCAGGTCTTTGAGTGTCGCTGGTGCGTGTGAAATGATGATTTGTATATTGCTATTGTCTTATCTTCTAAAGGAACACATAGGATTTTACTGCTGATGTCTCACCTTAATTGGATTCACAGTCTGCATTCCATGAGATTAATTGTCATGGCTTGATTTATCTGACATTGTGACCATTGTCTAACTCGTCAATCATCCGTTGATTCATATCATCCAACCAGGATGAATGATTTCTCTGTTTAATCCGGGAACTGTGCTGATGAAGCACCTATAGTTGCCGAATCTCTAGATCAGTTGAAGTACAACATTGATGTTGTTTGTGTGGTTGAGAAGTGTGTCAAGAAACATCCTTATCCTTTGAGTAGAATTTCTACTTCACCACCCACATATGATTTTTGAGTCGGTCCTTATTGTGTTAAAACTGGTTATGAGTTGATGATATACTGTTGGTGTTGCCTGGTGGGAGTATCTTAAAGGTTCCCTTTCTATACTTTAGAACTACTAATATTTATGAATTCTTTGACTTAATACAATTCTGGCATCAGTTGTTGGTATGTCTTGCCTTATGGATGAAGATTGATTATTGTTTTATATATCTTTCAATATTTTGAGTTCTAAGTGTGCATCAATGAATTGTTGTAATGAGTTTTTTTATTATTCCCTTTTGTTATAAGTGAGTTCTCTGGTGTGTTGGGTAGAGAAATGATGTGTTGTAGCTATAATTATTATTCGTGATATTTTGGATTCTTGTGATGGCAAGGGGTTGTTTTCTTTCCCTCCTAATCTGCTTGTCCTTCTATAGCATCCGCTATACAATCACATCTATTGCTAGTCTTGGCAATCTGACTGCTAAATATAGCTTATGTATGATAAAAAGTCTGATAATAATTTTGTGATCGAGTTCTGGATTACGTAAGACGCGCACAGTACTAACCTATTTGTTTATTTCCGAATGATTGTATTGTCATAATCAGTTTGGAATTTAAGGCATAATTAAGTCCTACTTTTAGCATTAAATGTTAATTCATTTAGACAAGATGTGTGTCAATTTTTCTCATTTCTCGTTTTGCTTATTGTTGTCTTACTTAAATAGCATGAGCATTGGTTTTCATTGTTCAAAGAATCAACAGAATAAAGGTTTAAATCTATGGTTATGGAGTCGACTTGCAGGATCATTATACTTGTTTATTGCCACTGGATCGCTCCCTTCATTTCCCGTTCTAGAGCTTGAATTCCTCAAAAAGTGTCTCTGTTATATATTTTTCCCGGCTTCTGAGAGAGGAGTTTCTTCAAATCCATTAACTCTGTGATTTTCTTAGTTTGAATAAGTTTGATTCATGTGTGATCTATCTGCTATACAGGTGATATTCTAAGATAACTAATTTTATGCTTTGTGTATATCTGCATGGTCTGATTGTCTGGCGATGATTCTTAATTGTTTGAATTATATGATTTTTGGTGTGGTAGCCTTTAGCAATCATGGTCCTTGTACTTTGTTTCTCACCAGAGTCTTCATGATGGTCTCGCTTTCCATATTGCAATGATTCACAGTCAGGTAAAAGGATATTCTTATGAATATTTGTGTCCACAATTTTTTTGCTATCTTCTGGTTTTTGTCTTGACCTGTTGTTGGTGTCCTATAAGCCTCAGTGGAGCACCATGGTGGAGAGTTAAAACATTATAGTTGAGGAGCTTTACTGGGATCGGTGAAGCAAGTGATCTTCTAGGCACATGTAAAGGCGGAATGTTATGAGCTTGAGCATTTCAGATCTATTGGAAGATTTGAGAGGCAAGTTGCAGGATGTCGCCTTGGCAGTTCTCTATGGTGGAACTCCTATTGCATCTGACTTTTTACTTCGTGAAGTGCAAGTTGGCAGATCAAAAATACTAGAGAGTCTGAGCTCATAATTGTCAAACTGATCAGTAGTCTATTACTCTTAGATATCAAATATTTTATGTTAATGCATATATTGTTGATGCACATGAGAAGAGTCCAAGAAATAAACACTTAAACCTTTAGAGGATAAAATTGGCTCCAAACGACTTAAAAGTATGTACACATGTTAAATGAAGATATAATTACAAAGGTTTGTTTTTGTTTGTTTAGATTGTGACGATGTCCTTTTGAATCTTTTTGTGTTCGTATTTCCTGTATTCAATTTATCAAGGGAGGATCCTTTGACTCAAGCGGTATCATGAAGTTTCAGACATGTGTTTGCTAATTTTGTTCACCGGACTATTTGTCTTTGGAATGTTTACGTATGATATGGCTCATATCTGATAAGTATTTTGATATAGTAAGCTAAGCGTTGTATTAGATGCGCATTTTTGCAACTATTAATGTAACTTGATTAATATTACATGTATGTTTTGGATTGTTGATGGAATTGTATCTGTTTGGAGGCTCTTAAAAGAGTATTTGGTTGTTGTTGGATTGAGAATAAAAAGTAGCGGTGAGCATACATTTGGATCTCAATTTGGACAAATATATGATATGAATTGTGGCAGGAATTAAATTGTGTTTTTAAAAAAAAAAACATTTAAAGCACCAGGCTTTTTAAAAAACTGGGCTTTTATGCATTAAAGCTTCCAGTTTTTTAAAAAGCTTGCGAGCTTTAACGCACTAAAGCTCCAGTTTTTGAAAAACTTGGTGGCTTTGTAATCTTAAAAGCGTCCGTTTCCTGAGCTTTTAGAGTAATCATTTCAAATGCACCAGCTCCAAATAGCACCAGGGCAAAATTGGTAGCTTTAGTATGTGGATTAGAAAGCTTGGAGCTTATTGCACTTTTTTTCCACTAGTGTACGTTGTCACCAAATATCTTATGCTTATAAGGGAACAATACTTTACGCAAGGTTTATGTGTCCTGTTTATTAGAGGGGACACGATAGCCATTCACCTATCGTGTCCCATTTATGAGTATAGGGACACAATACGTTTACGCGCGATATTGATTGGTGAGGGTATAGGTAATGTTGTCCCTTGTTTATAGAGGGACCACGAAACGATCTTACCTATATGATCCATATAGTTTTAAACGGGACAGCAATAATTAGGCGTGCAATATTGATTTTGAGGAAGACGCGTAGGGGGATTGCAAAAAAAATATACCTGTCTTGGTCATTAGTAACAGTAGCTATCAAGCTTTAGCGTCTCATTTTAATATATGGACCCGATAGGGGGGTCTAGGTTGTGGTGTTTTGTAGTGTGAATGCCTACTATGAAGCATTGAGAAATCTAGCTGGATAGACCATGGTCTTCATGATACAAGCACTTGTGCTCCTCACTAGCACGAACGCGTGCATCTGGTGTTAGATACTTCCCTGCAACTGAAGGGTTCACACAAAGAGGGGGTGTTAGGGACTACTCAGCTGATTGTATACATGACTTTTCAAATTATGCATTTACTCTTCTCCATCAGTTCAATGGATAATTCAAATGCAAGAGGTAGTATGCATTGGGGAAGATTACTAGAGAGAGCATGAATCTTAAGAAGTTATGTGAGGAAATTTCATAATGAGGAACTTCTCCAATCCAGGGGTTGTCCATGAAGTGATCATGCAGGTTAACTTCTAACCGAGTACTTGTCTTGATAGTAGTACACTCTTAGTTTGAACTGATCAAGAGAATGTAAAAACTTGAAGGGGGTTTTGAGAGAGGCCAAAGACTACATGCAAGCGGAGGAGATATGTGCCATGACCAGGGGCAAAGAGAGACATGGACAATCACACCATTSACAAAACCTTTCTCATAAGAACAATGACCGAAATGATAGAAATGACAAGTAAAGGCAAGGCACATGGAACATCTCTGAGAGTCAAGAATTTCCAAGAGAGGAAGTAGAGAAGATGGGACAATGGTCCAAAGATTGAGTAKACCAAAGACCTCTATCAAGTTTACCTTGAAGCGAGGAAGAATGTTAAGATTGATGACCTTCCTCCCATRCGGAAGGAGAAAGAAAAGAGAGATCCGAACAAGTATTGCAAATTTCACCGAGACATTGAACATTGGACTAGTGACTATTTCAATCGGAAAAAGGCCCTAGATGCCTTAGCCCTCAAGGATGAGTTACCCAAACACTTGGTGAAGAGCGTTGAGGAAGTTGACACACCAAAGGCTAAGAAGCCAAGAGAATAGAGCCCACACAYTGGAGACTCTGGTACTYTTTCAGTACACATGAACTCAAGAGGCTTTGCCTCTGGTGGTCCTACTCTGAGGGGCCAGAGGGATTATGTAAGGAGTTCGAGTCATGCCATGAAGGCCAAGGAAGACCCAGAAGATGTGTTCCCYAACGTCTTGGTGTGTGAAAAGGATATAGGTCCGCTAGTTACTCCAGATGATGACCCATTGGTAGTGGAACATAAGGTAGCTTACAAACGGGTGCGGCGGATACTCATAGACACGGGGAGCTCATCTAACATAATCAGCTTCAAGTGTTTGAACAAGCTAAAGTATGATGACAATTCACTT
>SNQN01004762.1:33310-49214 GCA_008642245.1 Bassia scoparia | reverse complement strand
ATAACTATTCAAATTAGTTGGATAGCGTTCCGAGGTAGAGCTTTTTACCTACCTTTGACATTAAAGGTCATTCGCCAGATTCATTTTAAGTGCAGACAGTATATCCGGATACTCGTAGGATTACTCAGGTTAGATGACTACATTGAGAGTATAAGGTTCGTATGGGGCGGGACCTGGTGGCCCAAATGGCGGTATCTGTAAGAGCATCTCCTAATCGTCATAATATCACTCTAATCAAGGGAAGAATCTAAAGTCATTTCAGGGATCGCTTTGCTAAAGACGTCGCCTTATCTCTTAACTTTTAAAGTGAGTTTAATTAAAGGTAAAAGTTTTTTTTACCAGAGTATCCCGAGTTCCCAGAATTATGTATAGTACCATTCGGTTCCAAATCTGTTGAAGCAAAAGATATCGAGATATTTAAAACAAGATTTTTTTACCGACATTTTTTAGGGTCGGTAAATTAGTGTTATCGAAGAAAAAAGATAAAAGTCTATGAACATTAACTTAGTCGTCCAATTTAGCCTTGGATCCTAAGGCCAGGACTCCAGGGAAGTAGCCTTGTTTCTTCAGTATAGACGGAGTCGGGCATGGATAGTGAGGGATTAAATAACTATATCACTCAGGGCGAGGTTAACGGGTACTGGGTCTTCAATCACTGATATTTCATCATAGCGCGAACTCACGAAAACCCCAAAGTTCCTCAATCAAGTCGCGCTCCAAACCGACATTTGATCCGCGGACGTGCTGGCGATCTCTTTGCGGTCGGCTAATTTGATGCGAGGATTCCTCCGGGCTCTTTGCTTATGACTAATCGGGGATTTTCATAGGGAGATGTGCTCGATAGCTGGTCGGGATTTTTTTTGAGGTTCGTGCAAATACCTACTGTTAACGTTTTCCGGGGTCATGAATCGGAATTTTGGAGTCGAGATTGCGAAAAGAACGAGCTAGGATCCCACAATTACAGTAGAGCCAAACTTGGGGTGAACCTATTTGATGGTAAAGAAGGAGCCGCATGACTGCAGTGCGCTCGGAAATGAAATTGTCCGCAAAAAGATCATACTTTATAGGATAAACACGCGCATAGTGGAGGGTCTACTCTTAAGGGTCTTTATGGTCGAATTTGAGGTGTCAGGAGAAAATTTTGAAAAAAAAGAAATAGAATTGACTAGTCGGGGTTGAACAATATCACTTGACACGTAGGTTACAGTCAGATTGTTCGATTTTTGCGTGGGCCTTGCAAATCGAATTGTTAAAACGGGTTTTATACCACGGAAACAACAGTTGTATTTGTTGTTCAATCAATTGCGGCGGAAAATGCGTGAGTCTTATAGCACGCAGGGTTAAGGAATATTGGAGTAGCTCACTAAACTGAGCATGGACAGACACAAGCAGGACCTTGTCCGATCTTCGAATTGTCGCAACCAGCTGGTTCCACAGGGTAGTTAGTCAAATAATCTAAATAGGTCAATATAGGTTAATTGATAAGGCTTTGGGCAAATAGGTTTGAAAATAAAGGATAAGTATTTCCATGCACATGGTTAGACTGGACAATGATACAGCCTAGTAGCTTTGAATTATGACAGATATATCAAATCTAAAACAAGAGACAGCAAACCTAGCTCAAAATCTAAGGCTACATTGTGCGAACCGAGCTTAGCATCCAAACTTGGCCTACACAAAATCACGAAAAGAAAGGGTCATTGGTATCATTGAATGATTAAAAACCTGTTTCCATGTCTACCCACAAACGGTTCTGATTCTAATTACAAAGTCGCTACCGATGAACGTGGCATACCTATTATTAATCATAAGATTTCGTACTGGGCAGCGAGATCGTAAAGGTCTAAAACCTGGATTCCTTGTGAAAGAAGTGAACCGAGACCCGTCCGGGAGAGAAGTGCCTACACGATAGAAGCGTTGTCCGGTAACCCTGTTTCAGCCCAATCATGTAAGAGTGAACATCAACTGATCTTAACTTATAGTTCGGGAAAGAGACGTACTTCTTGATGGACCAAGGTTGAGCGCAATGTGGCCTCTCAAAGGCTGTGGGAGTGGGGGAAATATGACCAACCCTTCCAACGTCAAAGCAGACCGACGTGTTCAAGGTCCGGTTCTCCCCTCGATCGAACAAAGCAAGTAATCCCTAAAGGGAATCTATTGGCCTCGATTTCAGTGAGAGTCCTCACGTGTGACTCTTCGAAAGTGACGATCACAGGATCTCTCTGACCAGGTTGAGGTGGTGAAATGGTAGGACGCATGTAGTGCATTAATAATAAGTAAATAATGTAATGTATCAGGAAAATGCCTAGGCTGTTTTTAGGAGAGATGTATAAGTTATGGAACTGACTAAGTTGATGAGAGAGGTAATTGGAGGAATTGTAGAGATTCTCTTCTTGATATGTGGGTGGGTTATTGGAGAGTTTTTGAAGTGTGGGAAGGGGAAGGTGTCATTTTGGTGAAATATGTCAAATAAGCGGTTAAGTGGTTATAGACCTGGCTGGGAGAAGTGTGAGTAGTACCGCAGGACAAACACGCCCACTACCAATTGTGTCATGGAGTCTATTCATTGTTGCAAATAGACCACCCTTAAGAGGTCTTCTTGGGGTTCGCTTGCTCAGGTAGTATATTGGTATGCTATTGATCCAGTACGTAATTGTATAGGGAGGTATATTACTTCACTCAAGATTCTTCTAACGTTATTTTGCATATGATTAATTGCTGTGTCCCCTGGGTAATGGAGGTGAGAGCTTGTGAGTAAGCCTGCACTTTCGGGCAAGAAAGGTGGCCCAAGGATTCAGATCACCCAGTTACAATAACAAAAGTCTGTAGCTCCCCCAACCCTCTACTCTTTCACAAAGTGGTGATTTTCCCCGTTGGTACTATCTAATCTATATCTGAGAGTTCAAGCTTTATAACGGTATTTTGGGCTTTAAATTTGGAACACATAAGGCCATTAACAGAAGTGTCATTGAAGAGTAGACGTGAACCATTGTCATATCCCCATATAAAAGTTATTTTTGCGGAGAGAAAACACTATAGAATTCAACAATCTAGACATACAATAATCTGGTAGGCAGGTGACTTGTATAATTTGTAAACTAAAGGAGAAAGCATAAAATAGATAGATTTAACATAACAGTAAAGATAATAAGGAAGTCACAAATCAAAAGTGTTTTACCATTTCTTTTCCACATAAAATTACTTAGAAAATCATGAGAGTTATTGTAGAGGGTTGGATGTGATGTTCGATCGGTCTATTTTCTAATTACTACCATTTTTGCACCGGAATGGATAAATGGTGGGTTAGCTTTCTGGTTATTCTCGGTCCTTTTCCTTTGCTATCACATAGCTATTCAAAATATCTCTGGAGAAATTCTGACTATCTCTTATTCTAACATTTTTTTTAGTTTCTTTTTTTTTATATTGAAGTAGATCAACGACCATAGTATTTGTTAGCTGGTTTTGACCTTAATATTTCCGATATGGTGAATATTGGTTGATCTCAAAATTTATGGCAAAGATAAGTGACTCAAGATAATTCGTAGATATATTGACTCAGTTGCACCAATAATTATCTTTTTTGTCTTCGGTTCTGGAAATACGCCGGTGAGTTTCACATTGAGGATATGGGGACAGCTATGGTGTTCACCTTTTTATTGGCACAGTTTCTGTGTTACTTTGACCTATTTGTTTCAATTATGTAAGTCACAAACTGTTAGGCAATTATTCCATATAAGAACTGCAATATGTTTTTGAGGGTAACAAAGTGGTCATTCGACACATATAAAAATTGATGCAAAGGAGGTTTAATTATAGAATATCAGTCATATCACCTACGAGGTACATTAAGGAATGTAATCAGGGTATATAAGAGTCTTAATTCTGTTGAAATCATCCTTGGAGAGTAAAAACTCCACAATAGTAGTTAAAGCATGGTCATAGGCAGTGCACGAATAAACTGGCAAACAAAATCCTATTTCAAATTAAACTTAACATTGACTAATTGTGACAATAACCTGAAAGAACAGCGTGACTCGAAGCAGGTTTTAGTGTCTACATTCACTTATGTAAGTTGTTGCAATAAATTGAAAGTTAAGTGAAAACAATCGAGGTAGCATGGATATCAATGGTATTGGTAATTTGTATTCAGTGTTTAAGATTTTAACACATATGTTCTCATGCTAAAATTTGGAAACTGGCAAATTGTTAGTGATACTTATTATTGGTACAGTGAGAGTTATTAGTATTCATATAATCAAATAAGTCAATAAACTCAATAGGAAATAATCCACTGGATTGATCTCAATTCGTAGCATACAATTACGTTTTAAAAAAAATTTACGCCCTCTAAGATACTATTTGAATTTAATATATGTTTAAACAGGTATAATTGGCGCAGATTATAATATAAGTAACGCAGTATATGCATGTCATACATGTATGGATTCTATTTGAGAAAGTAAAATTATCGCATATCAGTTACGTATATTAGTTATTAAAATTTATTAATATAATATATCTTAACACATAATGTTTTCTAATAAATATCTTGTTAATTCAAGGTCAGTGAAATTTGTTCCTGGTATTTATAGATAAATCTTTCGCCTGGTAGATCTTGAGGGCTACGCAGATGTAGCTATCTAAACCTAATATTTACTTTTGTCTCTTCTGTTATAAGATTGATATGAAAATTAATGCAATGGGATGTATCAATTTTTGGCGGTGCACATTTGCATCATGAAGCCTACTATGTTTTCAACTGGATTTCCATCCAACCGATTTTCTCCAACATTCTTTTCGAAAAACAGTAAGGCTTATGACCCTAGATTTTTAGTTTAAATTTGGGTGTTTCTTGGTTTCCAGTAATCTCCATATTGATTTTCTAGTTGTACTAACCTAGAAGGTCTTATGGTATTATTAAAGGGTCTAGTTTTAGGGGACCAATACGAGGTACACTAACTTACTAACTCCTCATTTCTTCATTATGTAGCTTCTACAGCTCATCATGCAAGTTTCTATCGGTGGTTTTTTACGGAAGAGAATAACATAGGATGATAGTAGAGAGAGGAAACCATATAAGGTGTATCTCTGGGTATGCAATATGTGCACACAATTCAAGGAAGTTGTTAGGCATGAGCGAGAGTTGATAAGACCTTGAGACGGATTATACGAGTGAAAGATAGGCACAAGAGGTACAAAGGAGTATAAATGTCGCACTTCCCCTATGAGTGGATTTCTAAGTGTTAATGTCTTCCAAGATTATGAAATTAATTGATATATAAACATCCGCCTATATAGAAGTGGGTAAAATGAATGACATAAGAAATTGATAAGATGCAATTTACGGATAATACAGTAGGACTGAATTGATGGGTGTGCAAGTAGAAGAAGAATAATAACGGATTGGCAGTAAATGTACTTGAGTTAGCAAAATCTTATATAAAGTTCAATGTATTGGAAAAATTGAATTGGTACTCTCGGACTAGGATTGTTTTTTAAAACCAAAACTAATTTACATATTTTGGGTTAAAGAATGATTATGGATAGATTTTTTCAGTTTTTTCATGACGACGATCTCGTTTTCCAATGTAGAACTTGTATTTATGGGTTTACACAATGAAGTACAAAAAAAAGTATGTATTCACAGGATTAAAGGGTTCTCAATTGTAACAATACCCTGTGTCTCTTCGTATATTATGAACATTCATATCCCTTCAAATGCATAATTGTATATAAATAATCATCAGCGGCAATGGCCACACGACGAAGCGTCAAGAAGACAAATGGAAAGTAAAGTGCATTTAGGAATATTGGTTCGAGTATAAAAAGAAGAATATTTCTGGTATTCTATCTGGACATATTCACACATCTTGGCGGTATAGAGTTTGGCCTAAAACTATGGAATATCTTTTTAGGTTTTAAAAACCATAATTTAGTGGGTCTCCAGACTTGGTACTCGTAGCATACAATGCGCATTCTGGAAGTTTACTTCTCTCAAACAGGCTTTGAGAATGGATGATTTTTTATATACGTTACAGGGATCGCTCTAACACAAGGAATATATATTGGGGAAAGTTTTGTGTTAGGAATCCAATAAGTAATTGATGGGTTCTATGAATGGTTGTGCTGGATGAGAGAATTTCTTCCCATATGAGTTGATGCAATATATTAGTCCTTTTTTGTAGTGATTGGGTGAACATATTGGCCTTTAATTTAAAATTACTAAGTTTTTGGGGTAACTAAGTTTTAAGATCATTCGGCTCAAGGATTGAGCATTTCGAACCATATAAATGAAGATTTTACTGCCCGTTTACATGCAGGGAGAAGAAGAGGCAAGTGAATGACGCAGTATGATACGCATGAGAGCAACCTGACACACAATCAGGCACTCCATCTCAATATTTCTAATATCTAAATGGTAGACTATTTAGCCTAACATTTGTTAATATTAATAGCACTACATTTTAATAGGGGTTAAGAGATTAAGCTATATGTTCTCTTTAAATGAGAAGTTGATGACGTTGGCACTAGATAACAGACTCTGGTATCCACAACGGAGCTGTAAAGGTATGCGGAGCGATAGGTCTATACACTGTGCTGAATTCTGCCAAAAAAGTCTAACAAGACGACAGATGGACATGATGTCGACGATGCTTCACTCTCGAGACTCAAGGACGTCACAATTCGAGCATGACACCTAAACATCGGATCTGTATACGATTCCACATTGGGTATCGCGTATATCGGATCTGCAGATTATGATATATACGTAAACGATTTGAACTTATAAAACTTAAGGAGTATAGTTGAATTGCGCATGTCCCATAATGAAGATTATTCATTTGCCTTGGTAGTATCACATCACAACTCTCTAGAGATTCTTGAATATGATCGTACACAAAAGTTGTTATTATTACGATAAATTTTGTATAATTTTTTTAGGACATGTTTCAAGTAAAATCTTATTGTTTGGTATACTATAGAATAATTTTCACTACTTTTATACTCCATACTGGAAACTCTATTTTCGATTCTTCTCTTAGCTATAGTTTATTTAATCTGAAATTTTTTTATCTTTTAGTTAGATATTATATTTCGTTGGTGTATAGAGAATACTTCTTCTAATGATTTTTGGCGCTTATCTAGATATTGCGCAATATATGAGAGAAAATAATTAGGTATTTTCTAAATATGTAATATCGATGCAGGATGTATTGCCAGGTATAGTAGGATGCGTATATTCCTAATGATATCTAAGGAATTACTTAAAATACCAAATAGAGAATCCGATAAGTTTTGAAACGCTAATACTATAAGGAAATTGTCCTAAGCAACTTAACCACTTAGTTGTAGAAACTAAATAAGTCTAATATGTAGCTTATTGACGTTGCTCAGGCACACGAGAGTATTTGACACATTAACAGATCTTAGTTTTTTTCATTTATGTGAAATATAAAAAATATGCTTCTAAATATTGTCAAATTCTAAAGCTACCACACAAAATGAAATTTATATTGTGTATGTGGGCGTAAATAGGTGAGAGGAGAGTTGTTAATGTTCACTAAGGTGGATAATCCTATGTTATTCGTATTGCGAAGTCCGACGATTTTGAAACCTGGAATCCGGAGTCGCTTACTCTCATATCGAGTCAAAAAGTAGGATCTCCGAGCTGTTGGAAAGAACTCTTTTGCACGGCATATGAGTGAGATACCTTCGTTTTTTGTACATATTTTGTGTATATTGCCTTAAGTTGAATGAAGTCTCTTTGGTGATTTCTCTGGGAAGGCATTAGTGTTGGTGTTTTGGGCTCTTTGCTTTTTAACTTATACCACTGGGTAGCACAACTTAATGCAGCTCAGATGGGAATTTTGTTGTTTTTTGTTCTCATGATATTAGGGTCTCTTTTCTTTAGGGAGCACATTATTGGCAAACCTTTCGGGGCAGCTTCACATGTAATCGGATACTCAGAAACGGTGCACTATCACATTCGTTTGACCTGTAGTGGAGGTCGGATGGGAGTCATCCCCTAATGGAGGGGAAAAGTCGGTATCGGAGAGGCATCAAACAGTGGGTCAGCAAGACCAATGTATACCAATAGAGACGAGAAATGTTAGGACCGACTGCACCTTTGAAGAGTCCGCAGGTCAGGCGATCGCAAAGAGCCTAACCCGAACATGCAAACCAAAGGTAGTTTCACCCCACCAATTAAATGGTAAAGTACCTACGCACCGAGGCGCCAGCTCAACTGTTTGGGCCAACAAATCAGATCTAAATTCCTCGATTTCTATTTTTGGGCAGCAAAGATCCATCATTCACACTTATGATCGATGACCTCAAAGGTGGTTTTGACAGGGTATATGAATTGTAGGTACATTCTTTCTTCATCAGCCTGAGGGTAATTGGAGTCACACAACATTGTTAAATTTACTACTCTGAGCAAACATATTATGAAGTTATCATATCATAGTTATTAAACATTATCTTAAGGATGTATACTGTGTGAACAACTAATACAGAGTAGGATACTTCACCATTTTGTTTCCGAACGCTACTGTCCAACTTCACCTATACGGTGATTTTGTCCGCCCATATGGATGGCATATCAGTACAGTTTCTCTTCTACCTATAAATTTTTGTACGTTACCTTGGTTCGGGCTTGTACCGCTGCGCGGCAATTGTTGGCACTTATTTCATTGGCACGACGACTATATTAAGATGTGCATGTTATTGGGCTTCAAATCGTTATGTGTTGTGCTGGATTCTATGAGGCTTTTCTGGAATTTACATATTAATGAACTTAATTGGTGGTTATACATGAATTATCGTTATGTTGGTTAGAGCTGTGGTTGGGGTCGGATGTAGTTAATTCTAGGTGGTCGGTTTGGAAGATCTCCCACAATACTTTGCCACTAGGATTGGCTAAGTTATGTTTGTGCGGGTTGAGGTTGTTGGAAGTTCTTGTGTTTGGATGTTGTCTGTATTAAATGGAGGGCTTGAGGTTTACGAAGGCGATTACCTTTTCATGGCTAGTCTTGTGATTGATCACCACAAGCCTTATTTATTAGTCTTCTTAATGAGGTGGAAAGAGGAAGTTAGGTTGTAGGTCTCCGCTTTAAAAAAGGCTTTAGTTTGTGACTAAAAGGCGCATTACAGACACACGGAGACGGGCCAATCGAAACGTTGCTAGTCTAAGGGAGACACTCGTAGTAACACAACATGGGACTCTTGCCTTTGTCATGCTATTGCGTTGTTGCACATAAATTTAATACACAGTTCAAATGGAACCAAAGAGGTCGTTTGTAGATCCATTGAATGTGGTAGGTCCAGAGTCCTTGGACTGGTCAGGCTCGGACGAATAGATCTGTAAACCTAAGTCAATTCACAGAGCCGTGTGTTCAATGGTTAGCGATGGTGCCCATAATTTCATAATAGGATACTCACACACTGATAAATAATACCTATTGGAAGATTCCCAGATTCCGACTTATTGTATATTGTGGCGAACATATCACTTAATCGTTTTTATGGCGATCCGAATTTGAGCGTGGTTTAGAAGGCGCTCAATTGCCACCTAACCCTAAACTGAAGACTCATATCTTAATGTTAAATGTATTCCAAGGTTTCGCTTTATGGTCTTTAATATATCACTCTATTCTAAGAGGCCGAACTATACCATTATACTCCTACGTTTAGAAATTGATCAAAGACACACTCCATAGCACGTAGTCATAATTGGGACTCTAAGGTCTTGAGTAACATTAGAGATATTTACGGCTGGTGGTCTGATATAATAATCTCAAGGTTCTCTGTCATCCATGGGAGTTTACAGAGTCCCTGATTTAAAGTGATTCACCCATTTCATATCTTTGGCCCCCGCTTGCTTCACTTAGTTGTTAGTAGTCAAAATGGAAGAAAGCCATAAATTAATACAACCAACAATGACAATATGCAACAGAGAGTTTATGGCATTTATACTATTAAAAAGTATATGGCAACGTCTGAAGTGCACTAAACTTACGACAGATATATGTTTATTATTTAGTTTGGATAACTCCCATTGAAACTGCATAATATAATCTACTCTCTTAACCCTGAATCTGCAAAGAAACACCAAGTTAGTTTGTAAAACGCAATGGACCGAACCTTTGCGCTTTGAATTGCTACATGAAACAAAGAAAATAATTGTTAGTCTTTGATAAAAACGCCAAGCGCAATGGATTCTTTCGCTCTCCAAATTGGCTATACGAGAAAAGAATTGTTAGTAATTTGACAATGAATAATAATAAATAAATGAAAACCAAAAACATGAAAGACCATGCAAACATTGTGATAAACTCTACATATTAATACATGAACAAGTTTAAAAGTGAGTTTCTACAATTGCTATTATTATATTAAAAACTCATAAACATGTAGTCAATATATAAAAGAAAGTGAGAGAGATTATGGTTGAGTAATCTCAGAATTCAACCTTTGTTATCGCTTGTTGATTCGGCAAGAGAAATCGATGCTTTGAATTAAAAACGAATGTATAAGATGTGTTTGAAGTGTTTTCGAGAGAGAGAGAGAGAGAGAGAGTATGCAGTGTACATGAAATCGTGTGAGGAGTGGTGAAAGCGTGCCAGTCGGACTGAGGCAAGGCAAGGTGTATTTTATAAGCCAGAGGCAATTTATCGAGCAGATAACCTGCGTATATACGCTGTATATGAGCGTATATTACGCTGCCATGTGTATATACGCTCGTATACAGCGTATATCGCTGCTTGCTTTCCCATATTTTTTGGAAATTTCGTAAATGTGCCATATTGAGCGTATTATAGCGCTCCTGTTGAGCGTATATACTGCTCGCCTGATGAGCGTATATACGCTCAACAGTTGGCGTATATACGCTCAAATATTTTCGTATATATTTCCAAAAACTCGAAATTATTTGATATTTCCTCCGATTTTATTCGTGATTTCCCTTGATTCAACGCACCTAGACACCTTAGCCTCTCTAAGCAAGGAGTTCTAGAAATGTTCTAGAAGGTTCCCGTTATTTCCGGAGTATTTTTAATTATTCATAGTTTTTCCTGCGTATTCTGCGTATTTAAACATTTTGCAAAATTCATATGAAATCATAGAAAAATAGAAATAATTTAATACTGGCAGGATTAGAAAATGTGACGGACATGATGATCATTCAAAAAGCATGAGAATCAGCCTTTGAAACCTTTTGAAACCTTTGAAAACCTTTGAAAGAAAAACGAAAGAAAGTATTTTTTGCCTGCCTTTGACCTTTGCCTCAATTTTTCCGAGTACAGAACCTTGCGTATTTCCAACTTTTATGAATTCAAAGCATGCTTTTCTGATTCGAGAACAAACGCGAGACGCGGTATGTTTTCATCAGGATTACTCATTTGGGGAACACATTTTCAAGGGTGTCCTACATGGTCCTTATCGATCCTCTCAAATCTATGCCAGGCAAGGTTTAATTTCTTGGCTTTAGAACTCTATGGAATAGTTGGCTTATACCAAGGCAGATAAACCATTCCTATCTTTAGCAGGCTTACAAAACATTGTTGAAGCATGGAACTAAAGTCACCTTGGTCTCCAGTAATATGGAATCAACTGAGCTTCCCCTAAAACACAGATTTCACTAGTGGCTCTTAAATGCTTCAAAGGTTACCTATTGAAGATAGGTTGTTTAAGTTTGGCATTTTCTGATGTGATGTGTTGCCTTTTGCAAGGACAGCTAAGACTCATTAACAATGTCTTTTTATTGCTAAATTTCTAAACAATGTTGGCATATTCTTACTTTCTTGGTGTCTATTAAGAAGCAATTCACTGGCCACGATCAGGTGTGGAAAGGGCTTCTAAAGGAATGCAAGTTTCTTTTTAGAACTAAGTTAATCATTGCTACCTGGTGGTATCTCTATATACTTTGTGGAGACGCTGGAATAGAGCTTTTTGGTTAAGAGTTACTCCTGATTGTGGATGCTATTGCTGCAATGTGTTAAGTAAATTTTATAGCTATTAGATTCAATTAGCAAATTGAAATTGAGAGAGGGCCTCTGATACAGATTAGCTGCATTCTATATGGATCTCCTATGTTAGCCAGAGAATTTTAACAAACTTCTGAGGTCAAGGAGCCTTCCTAGAAGGGTTCTCTTTAACCTCTTAAGTCTCATAGGTTGTATTCTTATTCTTGGTTTGTGCTTTATTTTGATTTCATTTACACAAAAAAAGTTTAGCTTGCCATGCATGTTCAGGTAGGTACGTCTAAGACTTGTCAACTTTCTTTATAGTAAAAAGGGGAAGGTAATTGCAATGCCATTTCGGAAGATAATGGTTGTACTAAACTTAATGCTATTCTTCTACTTTGTATACCAAAGTAATATTATGGAATGGCTCTGAAATGAGGGTAAGTTGTGTGCTGATGTCGAGCTTATTGATTATTACTAAACCAATGATTTTTCTGTAGCTGCTATGAGAACCTTTGCTTAATGATGAAGGATTGCTATAAACTTGAAAGTCAACTGACACTAAGGGCAAAAGTTTATTTCAATAGTGCAATCAGTTGCATAGAAAGGCTACGGAGTGAATGAAGATAAATGAACTAAACTCAATCCAAGTTCCCCAAGTAGTAGGGTTCAAAGTCAAAGGATCACCCCATAATCGTGTGATGTTCATGGAGCATATTTTGGGACAAATTTTGATGATGTACTTAACACTAATTAGGGGAAAGAAATGAACTATTCTACCTAATGTAACTTAGTCCTTCATATAAATAAATATCTAATTTTCTTTGTTATTTGAATTTAAATGATCATAATACTTTAAAATTAAAATGGGTATACTTTTAGCTCTTCGTCGCTTAACTGCAAATCATTAGCGTCAATAGGTATAGAGGTGAAAACTCAATCGATCGAATCAATGATGTCAGCATGCCTTTTAACAAAAGCTTCGATGCTCATAGCTATTTATCCATCTTTTGAATCTATAGGCAGGGTTTATGTCGTAAGAGGGGAAGTAAAAGTAATGGGCCTAAAAGCGAAGACATTAGAAACGAGCATGATGTCTTGAGGAGGTGATATTGGAACAGTAAGACAATGCCCTAGGTGTACTTACATTAGTAAGGAATTACCAAGGATAAGAAGTTGTCCATTATTTAAAAGTCCTTCAACATAATAAAGACTGCTTTGATGGGAATATACGAATATGCCGGGAATTTTATCAACAAATCATCTAGCATGAGTTGCCTAATTAACCAGGGGTGGTATTCTAGTGGAGCAAAAGCCCAAGGCATTTGGTGCCTAACTTGATCCCCTTTAAAATTAAGGATGAAATTTTCCAATCTCTTGAAGGCTTGGTTCATTCAGCCAATGAAGTGTGTTGATCTTGAGTGGGATTGCCATAATCGTCCCTGTTGTTAAGAAGATGTAAAAGTTAGGATTTTTTATTGATTACAAAGACCATTGAATAGGTGCCTCTGCCTAAAGTAGTCATTGTCCAATGCATGTGGCAGATATGTAATAGACGCCACAATCTAGGCGACAATTGGTGTTATCTAGATGGTTTGCTGGGTATACTAAGAGTCAAAATTGCTGAAAGTGGTCTCTTTAAAACCGCATAAGATGTCCAACGTCTATGGGGCTCCACAAATATGTTGTTTATGTCCGCCTTTTGATTTAATGAACGTAAGGGCCTATCAACGTAGCTTAATGAAACTCATTTTTGACTGAGATGATTGGGGATTTTCATGAAAAATCTATATAGATGATGTGTAATGTTGATGAAATCAGGAGGTGCATCAGACGCATGAGGACGCATCTCATTCGCGCCTTTGAGCGGAATGAGGAAGTTTTTACATTTAAGATGAATCCATTGAAAAATGTGCTTTTATGGGGTAAGAAAGGCCAGTAATTTCTCAGGTTCTAATTAGTAAACATATAGAAAGTTTTGGTATTGAAAATAGACCAAAATAAAGCAAAATTGTCTTAGAAGCTCAATCCCTTGGAAACTAAAAGCGAGTTACAGAGGTTCTTAGAACAGATAAACTTTAAATGTTCGGAGGTATATTACTAACCTTGCAGGAAAGACAAAAGATTTCTCTCCTTTATTAAAGTTGAAGAAGGGAGATGAGTTTCAAATGGAATGAAGAACATCAACTGAACATTTGAACAAATCAAGTGAAAGCTGGTCTCACCCACCAATTTATCCTCCAAAGCAAATGGGAAACCATTGAGATTAATATCCTCAGGCAACATCTAATTCCAATCGCCAAACGATGTTTGATTCAAGAGAATGAGCATCTGACATGAGCAAAGTATTGTTCTACTTTGAGTAGGATTTTGCAAGATGTAGAAACTAGGTATAGCTTAATGTTGTAAAATGGTGTTTAAGTTTGTACGATGCCTCAATTAAGTCCAATCATTAATTAATGACTTTTCCATTGAACTTATATTGCAAATTGACGTTTTGAAACATCTTTGGGATTTTCTACGTTATATCCCTGGAATTTTGCATTTCTATCATATACCCCTATTTTTTTTTTGCCCTCTCTATTATATCCTTGAATTTTGATAACCTTCATGATTTAATTTAACAAAACTAAGGTTATGTTTAATTTTTAAATAAAATAAAAACAAAAAAAATAAAACAACTACCCCCACTTCACTTATCCTCCCACTGTACCCTATTCACCGCCACTACACCACCAGACCACATTGCCTAACCACCACAGCACCACAAGACCCCACCGCCCAACCGCCACTGAGCCACCAAATTCCCAACCCACRACTAGACACCACAACCCAACCCACCATCCCCTTCGAAACCCAACTAATTTAAAACTACTAAATCAATTCAAAACCCCTAAATCAATTCAAAAATTAACTTAGGGATTRYATTCATTTATAGTTTAATTGCAAAACCCCTAAATTATTTGTGTTTTTTTTGTTTGATTTTGGTTTTAAAATTTTAAACCCTAAGGGTTCGAATTGTGAAATTAGGGTTTGAACAAGATTAGGGGTTTTGAATTGGGGTTCGATTGGGTGGGGTTTTTGATTTAGGGGGGGGGGGGTTCGATTGAGAGGTGGATTTGAATTGGTGGAATTTGAAATGGTCTGGTGATGGTCTACGAGGGTGGGAGGTGGGTAGGTGGTTCGCGAGGGTGCGATAATGGTGGGAGTGGGTAGATGGTTCACGAGGGTGGTGGAGTGGGGTGGGTGGAGGGGTGGTTGTTTTGTTTTTTTTTAAATTTAATTTAAATTAAACTTAACCACACATGGTTAAGTTTAATCATTAAGGTTATAATGTGGAAGGTTTTCAAACTTCAAGGGTACAATAGAGAGGGGAAAAAATGAGGATATATTATAGAAAACGCAAAATTCCATGGGTATAACGTAGAAAACCATTTGAATCTCCCTTTTTTCAAAGGAAGGTTGTGTACGTGGAGGATGCATTTATCCTAGTTTGAGCTAAAATATGTCCCACAAAAGGCCATAAAACATCAAGCATTAACGTACTTTCTTGCTAACCATCCCCTTGAGGTGAGTGTTGAGGTTCAGGAGGAGGAACCTTTGTAGTCATTTATTGATGGATCCAGTCGAATCAATTCAGAGGAAGCAYGGATAGTCATACTCTCYCCTAATGGCGTGAAGACWAAAATGGCAGTGACTTGCTCAGACCATTGTATAAATAATAMGGCAGAGTTTGAAGCTCTAGATATTGGTCTCAAGATTCTGAAAGATATGGTTGTCACCAAGGTGAAAGCCTTTGGAGATTATCAATGGGTTGTGTCAATGATTAGTATAGAATATACAAGAACTTCTCCTCTGGCTCTGGCTATTTATACAACTTTGAGAGAATTAATCTCCTTGTTTGAACAATGTGATGTCTCTTATATCCCAAGAGAAGAGAA
>SNQN01004762.1:6827-19392 GCA_008642245.1 Bassia scoparia | reverse complement strand
CGAAGATGTGACGCCTAGGGTAATTTGAGCACTCTCCATTTGTCGTGCCATTTCGTGTTGATAAGTATAAAGCCCCTCTGAACGTCTGATAGCCTTGGGCATTTTGAGAACAGTCTTTTATGTTCGAGCCCTACCCGTTTATTGCTGATCCGACCCATCCTGACCTTCTGAATTATCTTTCATTCCTTTGTTCTGCCACTCAGCCAATGCCCAGTTTTCGCGGCAGACGCAACAAAGCGTCTCTCCATGTTCCACTTATCACTCACTGCAACATACCGGAAAGCTGGGAGTGAGCGCAGGACGTATGCTCGACGCCTACTTGCCTAACCCTCCACCGTCCAGACAACCATCGATCGCGCCTCGTGGTCCCCTGACCTTGTCCAGTTCGTCTTCCGTCCACGTCGCAAGAATGGGAGAGTATGTAGTCCTGCTTGCTGTGTCTTAATTTTTGTTTAATTTGGCTTATTCGTTGACTTTTCGTCCTTCTGGTGTAGAGTGACTATGGGATTCGTTCATTCGGGACTCCCAAGGTGGTGGTCGACATTTGCCTGTTAGGCTTCCTCAAGCGCCGCCCCTAAGAGTGGTGCATATCTTAGATCACTATGATTTTATTCGACTTTTGTGACTAGCATGCTGAACCAATCGTCCTATCTGTGCCTAGGATCATGGTCTTTGGCTTGCTGGAGTGGTTATGGGACACCACCAACACCTTTCTCTTTCTGTGGGGGGATATTGACTATGACCCCCTACGATTTTGCCATGCTGACAGGGCTTTCCTTTCCCTAGGAGGTTTGTTCTCTACTATTGACGACGAAATAAAGACCTATGACCCTCGCGCCTGGATGACTAGCTAGTGGTCGTAGCCCGAGTTACAGGTAGGTAGTAGAAAGAGAGCACCACCACTAACCCGTGCTCCTAGAGGGTTTGGAGATGGAGAGCACGACAGATGAGCAATGCTATGAGGATCTTCATGGTTATGATGTCTAGGTATCGCTATGTGCCCTGACATACGTAGGTGCAGACCTAGGGGATGCCCTTGCGAGTGACCGGTTCCTAAGTTGCCTTCCTTTGCGACTGATAGATGGAACTTTTGTAGGTATCTCTCCGTTTAATAGGGAATTAGGCTATGGTTGCTTAATCCCATTCATGCAATCTGGCCTCCATCAAAGTTCCTACTCCGTCACGTGATGCACTGACCCCTTTACTTGGCAGCGGCCTATTGGATGGATTATACGAGCGTCGCCTGCTTCTCACCTGTATCCACGCTCACCGATGGCCGGACTGGTTTCGGTCCCTGCTGCCTCCGGGGTACAATTAGGTGATGACTTTGGTTTTGCTAGAATTGAATTTCTGCTTTTGGCATACCGGCCAATATGCTTGGAGTTATGTGAATGATACATCAAACGAGAGTACAGGAAGTCACCACCACACTTTTTTCGGGAAGCTGCAGAACCTATCTAACGCTTGCCTATAATTGAATATAAGCAAGGCGAAGGATCCCGTAGTTTGGTCATGCACCAAAGGTCATAGAATTAGATTAGGGGACAAGGGTAAGGGTGAAGTAGTGCACAACGCCCCCCCCCACGACCACCCCTCGCATCTAGTGGCCTCTAATCGTCATTGTCACATGAGTCCATTTTCCAAAAGACAACAACACAGATATTTCCGTTTTAAAGCCCTAAGCATTGCAAATACTATGTGGGTTGTTTAACAGAAATCGATGCACATAAGGACTAATTTTTTTGTTGCAACATGGTGTGTTTAGATCCATATTCAAGGTGACTAAAAGCCAATTTGTCTAAGAATTAGTCTTATTAGGCATGAGAACATGTAGATTGTCGGTCTTGTTTAAGACATAATAGTTGTGTGTGATTTTGCAAGCATTGCCAACTGCTAGTCAATTAAGAATCTAAAAGTTTTCTTAGATTGTATTGTTTCAATTTGACATCCGCAATAGTTTTTAGATGTCAATTCTACCATTGAAATTATATCGAAAGCAATCAATTTCTAACAAGCATGAATAGGGTATTTATGAATTGAAACATTGGCCTCAAACTTACCTTCCCTGCATACACTGGACACTTGTACGATTGAAACCAAGCTTTGGACCCTTTAGAACCCTTTTCGGAATCCTTAGAACCCTTTTCGAACCTTAGATCTAATGTGTTTTTGTGTTTAAATGTGTTTCTGAATGTGTTTATGTGAGAGAAATTTTTATGAGTGAGAGAGAGAGAGTATTGGACACGAGAGAAGTAGAGAGAGKAAGTGTAAGCACGTCCCAAAATTGTGAAATGAGCCTTGGGGGGCTTATATTTATAGGCAAGAGTTATAAAGGAAAGAAAGTGGGCGAATAATCACCCAAAACTGGGCGAACAAAATCTCGCCCAACCTCCTTTCCTTTTTTTTTGTGATTCAACTTGCCTAATTTACTAATATTTTTCGGGTTTAATTATGTTATTAATTGATTTTCCGCATTTGAAAGCTGTCACTCGTGCAAGTAAAGCTAGGGGATGAACCTAAACTATCTTGGGGAGCAAGTTAGGTAGGCCCCACGCTCGGGAATGCTCCGGAAGTTTCTGGAACGAGCCGTTTCGCTCGCGTGCGCGTTCACTAGTGGAAAAATGGACATTTGCCTCGGGCCAAAAAACGGTTGCTGCCTCGGGCCTAGCCCGCATTACAAGAAGACGTCGCTGCAAGTCATTTTACAAATGCCTCGGGCATGCCCGAGACATTTAATTTCACAAATGCTTCGGGTTTTAGAAAACCTCGAGGCATTTGTGAGGTTAAATGCTTCGGGCTTCTGAAAACAACGAAGCATTTATGCTAATAACTGCTTCGAGTTTTATAAAAGCCCGAAGCATTTGAGAGCCAAAAAATCGAATAAAAATAWTTTTTTTGATTTTGGGCGTATAATCAAATTATGGAAATTATATTATTAAAATTGAATTATTATACAAATATTTTTACAATACAAATTAATAAATACAATTACTATACCATTACTATACGTTATTCTACACATAATACACTAACTCCTAATCGATGAACTATTAATGCAAACACACGTTACTCTCGTAGGCTTTAACCTCTCCTCTAGCTGTATCTTGCTATTTAACCTACAAAAATACATACAAAACAACTTAGGTAATATGACTATTTCAGGAATAACTCATCATCGACTAATCACTTTCCTACTGTGAATCACAAGCTCCACTGATTCCCACTCTATATCCCGCTTGCCGGTTAGAAGTACTGCGTCTGTACCAAAAATATATAGAGAAATGAAGCTCTAAACTAAACATGCCTATTTGCGAGCTACTAACAATGTCCAACTGATTTTCAATCATTACTCTACATTTAGTATCAGCAGAACAAAGTGTTGATTCCTATACTCCAGATTCGATAAACTGACAGAACGATGTAGTTTGCGCAGCATGGACAATCGCAAGCTACATTTGAGTCATTTGTGAATTGTTATATAGCAACTAGATTTCAGTCACTTTTGTTTTAATATATAGCCCACATTACTCTTCATGTATTCCAAATTTCATTCGAGTGCTCAAATTAACAGCCCGAAATGTATACTCAATGGCACGTTGATGTGAGTCAGGCGCTGCAGGCTTCGCATGAGATGCGAGGCGTATGAGATGCTCGCGCTTAAGCTACAAGTCGGTTCACTATAAGGAAGAGCAGTAGCATTAGGAAAGCGATAAGCTACAATCGAGGTTGGGCTGGCGGGGGATTACCAACGGCCGGGTCTCGAACTCACGCTGCAACATGCTACAATAGCACCACTCCAACTCACAGTATAGACTTAGCTAACACCCCAAATTTTATTATGATATAGTAAAAACCCATAACCACCCTCTATTCATGCTAATACACAACTTTAAAAAACCCATAAGCTTGAACAAACCAGACAAGAATGACGAGGTTCATTAATAGCATCCACAAAACTTGGACAAAATCAAACTAAGTCTACCACCTATAGTCCCAACCCGACAGAAACACGTTGTTTTTCATAAACATCACAAGAAACTAAGGGCAGATATCAAAACTTCAAGTTAAAGCTCTCCACCATGCACAAGAATTATTCTTACAGTGAATAAACTAACAATCCCATAGGTATTGTGATTTAGGCAACACTCGTGTATATCTACCCAGTACGTTTCTGGAACCCAGCACTCATCCATTGGCTCATAGTGAAAGCCTCGGTCAGTTACTCAAACTAATCCATTTATTCTACCCTTTCATTGATCCGGTATACAAGATCACAATATAAATAGGACTTCCTAATCTTCCCATCTAAAAAATCAACCCTAACAACAATAAGAAGGAAAAGGAGAAATTGCATAGATGTATTGGTTATCAAAGGCAAACAAAAGCTCACTGTTCAAAAGAGGTCTATGATGCTCTTGCAGCAAAAGTTACCTATATTGTCTCAGGCAGTACTGTACGTAAGAGTTGATCTAAAACGGGTGTGAGCAATAGTGAGATACAAATTCCTAATCACTAAAACAGCCTAAAACATAACTGTTATCAAAATCATTAGTCACCATCCTTATTACGAAATGTCTTGAAAATCTACTATAACCCAAATTCTAACTCCAATTTATAGAACAACCCCGCAAAACTACAAGAGAAAAAGCTCCGCCCTGCCAATTTTTACCAATAGTCAATCTTGCCAATTTCGTTTGCTTTGCCATTTAGTATACGACTACCCAAATACTCACACCATCTTCATAAAAAAACTGTCAAAAATACAAACATAAAAGAAAAAGGCAAAAATCTAGGGCTTAAAAAACTCACATTTTTTCCATAGAATAAATTCTAGCCATCTAATAGAAGATAATATAACTAGCTCTCGTATGCTTCACTTATCCTGTTATAACCAATTTGGAAGCCCTACGACAAATGCTATGAGATCACCTGGGGGTCTCAAGCCCAGTCCCGCAGGATGGCGGGTACTTAGGTGAGATCGTTGATAACGACGAGCATAGCACGCCGCCAGCATGCTTGCGTGACACATGCTTGCCTCACCGTGCCGTTGTGTCTGGCGTATGGATATCTACTGGTGCCTTTCCCACCTCCCGTGCCTGACTTGTCGTGGCACTATGCCTGCGGGCGCCTTACCTGCCTGTTATTTGTGCACTATTCGCCCTTGTCCTCACTATGCTTGTTGACTTGCCTCCGCGCTCTCTACCGTGTCTCCGAGGAGATTTCCATGTGTGGCATCAACCTTACCGCCTTGCCCTTGCGCTCACCTGTTAGGTCTTTGTTAGGTTATATTATATTTTTTGTTCCGCCGCCAAGCAGCCAGAGTGCCTATTAAAGTCCTCTTGACACGTGATGATAAGTGATACTTGTGTGCACCTGCCTCTACGACCTTAGACTTGCTCACCTGGTACTTCTATACGGTGCTGGTGGTACGCAACTCCGGTGAGGGAATATTCTTACTTGTGTAATATTTCCTGCCCTTTGTGCGCATCTAATCGATGGCTCCGTGTAACCTTGGCCGCTCGAGAGTGCATATGCTCATTTTCACTTGAGGAACTGCCTATGCCCCCGCGTGTCGAGGGGTTAATGGCTGTCCCAATGACAAATTCGATGTTTTGGTTTCTACGCACTTTTTGCTTTTTCACAATTAGTTGGGCCTGCAAGCTAAACTCAGTGTTTTGCTGTGTGGCACCCTGATTATGATGTGAGGAGAATTCCCTTTGGCTGATTGATATCCGAAGGATTATCCCCAACCTCAGAGGAAGTGATTAAACCGTACGCCTAACCGACTGCAATACATGCTCATAAACCAAGTCCTTCCTATGATTGACAGTAGTGGTACCTATTATACAATTTCCTTAAAGATCTTTGCCTCTCATTTGCTGTCTTGATCATGCGTGTGAGTGAGAGAGCATGCATAGGGAGGCGTTGAAAGACTGCCTAGGAGTTATTGATGCATGGATCGATAGCTTCATGTTGGCTTATGCTATAAGGACTCGGTAAGCTGCGATGAAGTCTATTGCTTTTGATCTCGTATGGGTCCATGAACCCCTTATGAATTAATCCTTTGTTAAAAGCGTTTAAGGTGCTCACTAGGCTGATGATGATTGTTCTGATGACGTCGATGATGACGTGATGTGGAGGATGTCATCGAGACCCCCACTCAAAAGTAAGTTCAAACACACCATATATTGTGCACTGAGGTCGATCAAATTTGCTCGACCCTTTTCAATCAGACTGGACCTGAGATCGACATCAGTTTTTTGCGCCACACAAGGTCCCAGAGTAAATCCGCCTTCCAGGCTACCGTTAATCTATCACTATGGATACCACTTCCAGCAATCGTGGAACGAGTCTTCTTTAAAGGATTACCTAGCTCACTGTGGCTATTCAGTATCCAAATTATTATAGGCTGCGTTGATTGTAGCCGACGTGCAATTGTAGGGGAAGAGAGCGATCCATTGCTTTTAATTTTTGGTTATCTTTAGGACTTGTTTAGACCCTTTACTATAGCCTAGAGAGACGTGACTATTTCTTGGACCTTACTTGAACTCTTTGGACTCAGATTCTAGGCTAGACTCTGAGTGTGTGAGCAAAGATCACTGATACTAAGACTAGTTCCTATGAGACATGTGACCAAAACTCATTTTGTTAGAGTATGAGCTTCTGACTACGACTCACAAAAGTCAAATTGCTCAATATGCGAAGATATGTGATAAATGTATTTCGCATGACGACGGAACGATTCTTTTACCTCACCAACAAACCATGAAATATAGCGGAAAAAAACGTCCTTAGCATCTTGCTCCAACAATAGGTCGTATACTTTGAGTTGATTTGCAAGTCCTTTAGAAGGAGAATATTGATACTCCTTCTCACTATCTTAAAATTACACTAAGAATCTAAGTGACACCAAGAAACTTCATGCCAAAAGGTGCACGGGATATCATCAAGAACCGAAACAAACAAGACCCACAACGACCGCAACGCCCACGAACCAAGCGCGCACCAAATAGACGTTAGGACCCTATAAATGTGCAGCCATAAAATGCCCATCGAGACATATTTTATTGGGTTCGACATTGAATCATTTAGGAAAGTTGTTCCCCAGTCGATTCTAACTTAAAACTATGCACACCCTAATCGTCCATTATTACAACCATCCAAAAGCCATGTTATACACCTCTCTCTCACAATTAAGCATTTACTACAACCAATTTAATTCAGTTACATCAAAGAATAACTGCAAGCACATATCCCACCACACCTAGTAATGCAAGAGAGTGTGTGAGCCCTTAGGTTTTGGCAATGGTATCGCAACAACAAAGAAACAACATAACAGAACACAAAACACTTAATGGAATACTAGATCTGTCTCTTCGAGCAACACCAGTTCCATTTAGAGGACCGAAACATCTGTCGTCATACTCACACAAGCACCCAAAACGAAGATTGAAAATGGCAACGCGGCCCACACCAAGGACACGTAGCTTATATCCGATAAGTACAATGCAATTGAACCAACAGCCTCCACCAACCATGTTTTGTCCTCACAGGCGGGAAACGAGGGCGATGAATACCAAACCCCAACAAATGCGTCCTACCACCAAGAGTACATATACTAGTCAAGAGACCAAGGCCACCACAACAATAAGCTAAGAACAGCCTAGCTTTCCTCACATGACTGTGTGATCCGCCTAGAACAAAAAACACAATCAATAAGACTAACCCCAGTTCTGATTGCACTTTAACCATGCTTACCATACCAATGCGCCAACTCATAGCATAGATCCCCTTTACGCCACAAGACAATTCGTAACACACTACAAACAAGCTGCCGAGCAAGCCTGCCGCAAAAACCCACATATCGAAGCACCAGATTACTGTGATTCCAACTGAGACACTTATAGACGCGCCCACAAAAGTATTGCAAAAAGGAAGAAGCTGGTCCAAGAACCTTCCAGAACAAATGTACCAAATGAAGGAACTAAAGATAAAAACCTATATCTTCTAACTAAAGCATTGATAGCCAATCGTACGAATTCAACATGATGTAATACCTCCCGCACATAAAAGGTGCGACCACTCTAGACATTGTATCCCGACCATTCCTCCATTAAAGCGAGCTAAATAAATTCGTGTAACTGAACGAAGTTAGGTATAGACTAGTTTAGATTATGGAATTCTGGCCTCACAAAAGAGATCGAGAGATAAATTTCATTAATCCCGAAACTCTAGATTCCCCTGAAAGGAAACCAATGGACCTGGGGTAAACCCGTGAGCCATGCAATTCACATGCCCGAGCTGCCAGTATAGAGAGTGCTGGTGCTACCTCAGCTGACAAACGGGCGTTTTGAAAAATGAGAGTTTCATTATTTCTAATATATTTTGTAACTAATATTTATGACAGAAAATCCAAAGGATAAGTAGCAGCTGGAAACGGTATAGCAGATCGAAGTGGGATCCATGGGAGATATATTGCCTTGTGAACACCAAACACTAGGGTTATATGATCTACAGTGTGCATCGATATATATATGTTCTTAAAAGATTAAAACAAGTAAGTCTGAGATACAACTAGGAAAATAAATATGTGACTCTCTCAATCTAGAATTACTTCACATCGTCATTCGCCCGACGTTGTTGAGCCCTCCCGCCGCCAACAGAGAAGTAGAGATTTAAAGAAAACTCCAGAGTTAGGGTACAATAAAACAACATATTGATACTAGAACCCTCACCACTGATTACTTCTAAGATTCTACACATCTCTTCACGAGTCATAAAAAAGATGTTTACTATTTGAGAAAAAAGAGGTCGAGACGAAAGAGCATCTAAGGAACTTGTGACCTCTCGAAGTCACCAGGATACACAAAGAGATGCAATTTATCGTCTCGTAAGAGACTTCATTTTTGACGTTATCTCATATCTGGACTTCCTCAAGCTATTTCTGTATTAGCGAGAGTAAGCCAACGATCAAATATAAATGATTGTGTCCCAGAAAAGAGATTATAAAATTGTAAAAGCCGATTCTATACAAGATACGTGCAAGGTGAAAATTGTTGTAGAAGGCGTGCCTTCGGTGAGTGTGTGAGTTCATCACAAATTTGTATCTACGAGTGCCCCTGGAACTCAAAGTGCATTCATTTCAGCCAGTATCAAACAGCCAAAGTACCGTCTGCTAGTGTGGTTATCCACGGAGATAGGAAAATAGGACATGAACTATATCTGGAGTCAGGAGGATAGATAGTAGAGTTCTCTCTAAGCGATTTTATCTGTTTCGCAAATGCCTAAATTGCGTCGACGAAACCTAAGATATAAAAAATATCATTACACCCGAGAACACCGGTCAGGGCAGACATGAACGTTGCACCTATAACCAGAGCCAGTTATGTGGATTTCGATGCGTGATACTCCCTCGATCACTAACACCATATTTCTTAGAGATGTTATCACATCCCGCTTATTCATATCGCAAGCTTTATCTTAATTATTTCCAGCCATGAGAATTGAAATCAACAAGACCCGACACAGGCCCAAACATGGCGGTATCTCACTGCTCCGAACATATACCAAGCTCCGCCAAAAGAAAAATAAAAAATCCTTGCGACTTAGATTTAGTTCCCGCATCCCCCTAAATCCCTATACTCAAAATTCACGTAACGAACCCCACCCTCCTAAAGAGTATTAAGCACTGAATAAAGCCTTCAGTCCCGTGAACGTGAATTTACGAAACCTTGGTTATCGCTAGCTGTTTAGTTCTACGATGGTAGGTTGAGGCAAAGAAGCAGACTCATTGAACCATGCTGACAGAAGCCTCCAAAATGGAAATAGAAATAATTGTGGCCACTGCTCTTGACTTCTATACAACGGTATGTTAAAGATTGACTGTGCAATCCTTCTCTTTATCCGCATACTCAAATAAATGTGTGGATTTCACACATTAGTGCATGGTTTTGGCCTTATAGAGAACAAAGAGCGAAACACTTCCGCCTGCCCTTTGCATTGTGAAGAGTTATGCCGGTGCAATAATAAAGTACCACATATTGGTCACCTAATTTGTCTTCTACATTTATGCGTGATCTCCTATGTACGTAATTCCACATAATACTTTTAATGCCCAATCACGTTATATGATGAAATTCACGACTTCCACCCATTTGTACGGGGAAAATACGGGACATCCACCGTGAGCATAATTCCCGAATAAAATAATGTCAAAAGGTGGCTCCCCTTTATAATACTTTCCTAGATTTCCACGAATCCGTATGATCTACTTGTCCCATAATGTTTCATCGAAACTCTTATAGAAAGATTAACTGCCCTACCGACGTCCTCCGATTAGCAAGCCCATCTTGCTAGTGATGCTTATTACCGTAGGTTCATCGTAGTGCGATGTTCAATTATTGCAATTATTTGTTGCTAGCCGTTTCGTATTTTCATCGCAAGCCACAACATACTGTCATGGCTAAGAAGCAAATACCGGATATACCCTATCTCCCCAGTGACGTGCAAGGCTAGTCGTACTCCTTATGCCTGTTTTAGCACAGAGATGTACGTGAGAGAGAATATTCTATGATGCTGCTAGCCATCTTTTCTAAGATAAGATACTTCGAGTCATGCGGATTTTCCATCTTCCAAATACTAGCATTGCAAAAACACGGTCTCTACGATTTGTCATCAAGGTTACGGTAAATAAATACAACTCCTCTCTCTGGCAGTGGAATTCTAATATCATTTACAACAATAATTAAAATCGTCAAATAGGTTTGCTGCATGCTCCCGTTGATATTTTATCTAGACCCGAGACAATTTGTAATATATAGTTCAGTTTTTTTGCGATGTTAACTGACCCAAACTTGTTCTAGTACATGCCTCTTGAATAATAATTTTTGACACGACAGTTATTCCTGTGAAGTGTGTACATGATGACATTACCGCCACCTTGTGTTTGGAAACTTCCGTGCATAAAGAGAGAAATGCTCCAACAAATATGAGGTACTCGGCTCATCCCAGATTCACTTTTTCCGTACGAATAATAGGAAGTTTTCCAGTAGTCATATAATCCAGAAACCTTCAAAAAATCCCAAATTTTCTCGTATTAGCCAAACTCCCGATATTTTTACGTAGGAAAAGAAGCATGCATTAAGTAACCTTTCGTGTTCATTCTTGAATTCTACTTTGTCTGCGACACGGGCATCCTTAGGCTACAGTGGAACCTCATACTATCATTCCGGGGGGTAGCCCCCTGAGCGCCGGTATTAAAGTAAAGAAGTGAATTTTGGGTGATAATATATCCAGCCAACACTGTACCCCCTCCAAATGCAAGCCCGCGTAGATAAGACGAAGTCAGCTGTAACGCATGTGTCGACGCTACCCTATTGTCACCTTTAAGGTGTAACTTCCGAGAAAACCAGTTCCTCGCGGTTTCAATGTAGTAGGAAAGCTCTCTAGCCCCTACGCCCGACCCTATTTTGCCACATACAGCTCACACCGGACAAGTCTAGGCGCCTAAAAGATGAAATGTGCACGATCCCCGAATGTTTTGCTAGCCGGGCTCACATCGCATATTGCGCTGAGGAGAAGTGGGAAGACCAAGTGTTCTCAGTACCTTTGCGTAATCCTGTATCTTACACCTGAGATCCTAAGCACCCCACCCCAGTTATGCGCCGCTCCCAGACCCTGTATGCCAACTTAACTGTTGACGCCATAAACAAACGTCCCTTCCTCACTTAGATCGTGTTTGGGCAATGGATGCTACCGATACCAGGAGCCTATGTTGAGGCAAGGACCATCGGAGCAAAAGACCTTCAAACTAGGTAAGAGAACTGTACCCGGGTTACTGACTCATACCTGAAGTAGCCATTTATGCTAATGAAGACAAATGTAAGCCTATGATGTACGTCAGACCAACGGTGACATTACTCCTTTATGTCAAATTAGAGAGATGACGGTAATTCAGCGGGGCCCAGGTTGAGAGAATGTTTCAACCCCGCTTGAAATGAATTAAGCGAAACCACCCACACCGATTAGAAATCCCTAGATTTTTGTACAAAGCGAAGTAGTGCATGAAGCATTATGAGGAGTATTATGTGCCGGAGGTCAGGCTGAGAGCAACTGCCGAAGTATGTTTAGTTTGGATGGCCGAAATGAATCAAGCAAAACCACCCATCCGTCAGAATCCTTGAGTCGACGCAAGGTGAACAGAGGTGCACTACCCCCATCAGCACCCATGGTATTTATTTTACATATAGGGTTGAGAAACACTGTATGTTCGCTGATAGCATATAAGAATCAACAAATACCCGTTTACAGCCCAAAATGGGGTGAATCTTCTGTCATCTGACATACACGATAATTCCAGATTAAGTGGAGTAGTCTGGAATCGTGAGAGTGTGATTTTGTACTATCGCGGTGAAAAGTATGTGAATTTGATTTAGCCTTGAGGTGTGTCGTGGAATATAAATACTAGGTAGTAAACCACCTATGATTCACACCGAACTTCTCCCGAGTCACCGTATATGGATTCGACACAACACAGACACCACAACCACCTGGCGAGAGAGAGTCC
>SNQN01004761.1:18638-40252 GCA_008642245.1 Bassia scoparia | reverse complement strand
TTTTTAAAAGTGCTATTTTTTTAAACTCTTAGGATGTGGAATTGGCTTACGATTTTTTAATGTTATGGAAGAGAGAGAAATAATCTTATACAACCTCTATAGAGAAATTGATGAAGCATAAGAGAAAAGGTAGTATATAGGGACTATTGATGAAGCATAATAGAAAAGGTAGTAATGTAGTATATAGGAAATATATGTGAGGCATCCACATTGAGTTGAAAACTTTCAATGGATTAATGTTTTTTTTTTTTTGATAAATTGTAGATGATGTGTAAGTGTATTAGTTAGTAAAAAGGGATTCGGCCTCCACATTGAGTGTAACTTGAGTGATTGCCATCAAATATGAGTTTTAGGATCTATAATTAGCATGTGGTGCGATGCTATGAAATATTAAGATATGACTAATCAAATGCWGTGTGAAATACGAATTTTACAATTTTTATTGGAAAGTAGGAAATAGAAGGAAAGGAAGAGACGAGGAACTCTTTCTTTAGATAGAATGAAATGGAAGGATGAGAARAGAAAGGGAAGGGGGACAAYTGCTTTTGATTGAGTAAAAAAATGGGGGAAGGAAAGGGAAGGGAGATGGAGGAGTTCATTGTGCAAAGTGATTGTGAATGTATTGAATCACATTACTATTAAGAAATTGAGGTTAGTAGACAAGATACTTAGGTTGTTCAAAGAGATGCTAATGTTATGTTAGATGTGCCGGCATACAACAATGGATAAGATATACCGATATAATAATGAGGTTATTTCGAAGAAGGTAGGCGAGCATAGATAGATTGGCCATGTAAATTGCGGAATAAGAAACACAACCATAAAGAGGCTTGAATAGTGGTGGAGGGGAGCGTTTGGGATACAGAAAGACCATAGTAGTAACTTGAAGGAGGGTGGTTGTTTGTGATATGAAGCTATTAGGGTTTGAGAAAATTTGGCTTTAGCAAAGAAACATAGAGGGAAAAAGCTTATCTCAAGTTATTTTGGGACCATGGATTTGTAGTTATTATTGTTGGAATAATTTCATTTTTGTTTTTTACGTTATTATTATGCTATAATAACAACTTAGGTGTTATTTGGTTGACACTCAATTCCTTGGAATTTAAACTTTCTGGAAATTTAAAAATTGGGATGTTGTTTGGTTGGAGGAATTAAGCTTTCCATGGGAAATTGAAATTCCAAGGGAAGTTGAATTTTCTATGAAGTGTAGGWGATAAATTACCAACTCCCCCCTTGGTAATTGAAAATTCYKATGTCAATTAAAATTTCCCATGACCAACCAAACACAAAAACCAATTTCCTAGGAAATGAACGAAGGAATTTATTTCCCATGAAATAGACAAGCTCTTAGTGAGWGTGAGGGATAACTCAGTTGGTTAGAACTCTCCTCCTGGTTTCAATAGATCTTGGGATCAATTTTCATTCTCGTCCTTGTGGCTCTTTAAGCTCTAATAAATAAAAATAATAATAACRGCGAAAATCCAACAATATATAAATAAATACATGGTCCCAAAATAGTTTGGGATAAGCTTGTTGAGGAAACTAAAGTCCTCTCCCTCTATACGTACAAATGTGGCTCACAACCATTCTCCTTTGCTTATAAATTTGGAACCGCCATTCTCCTATGCTCATAAATTTGGTGTTGAGGCCATGAGGGTACACTATCTACTCCCCAAATAAAAGAAGTGTTGAATCAATGATGTCTTAATCTCCTTTGTTTTTAGAGTTTTTAATTTATTTTCTCTCCCTTTTTGGCTTAATCTCTATTTTACAACTTCAACTCCACAAGAGGCTTCACACCGATATATTTGGCCATGAGGGTGCACTATCTGCTCCACAAACAAAAGAAGTGTTGTATCAATGATGCCTTTATCTATTTTGTTTTAAGAGTTTTTAATTTATTTTCTCTCCCTTTCTTGCATAAGGCTCTATGTTACAACTTCAACTCCACATGAGGCTTCACATCGATATATTTGACCAAAATACCAATTGGGTTTGTGGTTAACAAGTATTCATTGATTTCCTATAACATAATGAAAGTTTCTCATCCATACTTTTTATRTGAAACATGCTTCAATCCTCTCAAAAAAGGGTTCGTTGGGGAAGGTTAGTTCCTTGATGAAATGGTTAGTTGGGTTGTAACTCGCAATTCTTTGTATAGTCGATGCATAATTCTATATTGGAGACCATTCCCTTTTGTGCCACCATCTTGCAAAAGATGTGTAAGGTACTAAGGGTAGTAAAATTTCAAAAGCAAAGCGCAATTCAAGGCAAGTTGAACATCCCGATTATAGGATACTAGCTATATAAATGTGATATCCCAACCAAAGAGGTAAATTACCTTTTCATTTCTTATATGTAATTTGTAAATACCTAAATATGTATTGCTTTGCTGTGGATGAACTATTAACATTCATGCTTACTCTTTTGTTTGCTTGATAATGTATATTGTTTCGCGTGAGATTATGTTCTACTTGGTTTCCTTTCCTTTTCCTTTTATTTTTGTCATCTTGAACAAGTTTTACCTTCTCCCATGTACACATGTTGTTGGGCGTTCGCAGTGGCGGCACATCAAGGGGCGAGTGGGCCAATTTTTTTTGTTTTATTTTTCAAAATAGGTTTAAAATACTATACAACTGTTGAAAAATAGGTTAATTTATATGTCTGGCACTCCGGCCCCCTCCAAATGTGTAAATTTTTCGTTAAAGCCCTCCTTAAAATGAAGTTCCAGTTCTGCCCCTAGACTTTCACTAAGGAAATAAACACATCTATATTTCCGTTACATACTTTTGGACATAGCTTTTTGTTACCAATGCCATCTTGCATGTAGGAGTGAAWTGGGAGAGAGTGACAAATACAACTTAAATGTTTTTCTGTAACGAGTATAACGAATTGTCCTAAAAACAAAAGGGTAGAATTGATTATTTTTTTAATTAGGGGTTAAGGTAGTTATATATCCACCTTTGATTATGGAACCACTTGTATGAAAGACCAATACGTTGATCCTTTGCCAAATTAGTCGGGCTCACAAATAATGTGGATATCTCCTCAAGTGAAATCACCCAAGTATTCTTTCTTTGTTAACTACTAGTATGTCATGGTGTAAGACTATTAGGAAGATAGGATAATATCTTTTAGGATATCCATAATAAGGGTTTTTCATGGGGTTTGTTTTTATATTTTGAGGTTTGAAAAAAAACCCCTTATTGGGTGTGATGGAAATGGGGTTTGAAAGTTAGGAGGGGTTTGAAAGTAGTAAGGGCACATTTGGTTCAACACTAGGGAAAAGAAAGGAAACAACAAAGGGGACTCTATGCATCATCTCTCTCTCTCTCTCTCTCTCTCTTTGTTGTGTTTTTTTTTGTTGGGGGTGTGGGTGGTTTTATGGGTGGTTACTAGTTAGGGTTTGAGGGTGTGGTAAGAATTTCGTGATGAGGTGAGTCCGTTCGTGGGTGGAGATTTGATGCAGCGTTTTATTTCATGGGTGGGGTTTCTTGTTGGTGGTTTATGTCGTGGGTGGGGCTTTGTGGTGGTGCAGGGGTTGGGGTTTCATGGTGAGGGGGCAAAGGTTTCGTGCAGTGGTAGGGGGTGGTTTCGTAGTGGTGGTGGTGGGATCCGTTGTTGATGGGTGGTCAAGGTGGTGATGGGTTGGTGATGGTGATGTGTTGGTGGGGCTATGACTAGGTGGTCAAGGTGGTGGTGGGGCTGTAGTGGGCAGTCATGGTGGTGGTGGGATTGTGGGTTGGTGGTCGTGGTGGTGGAGTTGTGAGTGGGTGGCCAAGGTAGTGGTGGAGGTGTTGGTGGGTGGTCAAAGTAAATAGGGAAATTGGGGAATGGTGATTCCCTTGGGGAGGGTRGGGAATGGTGTTAGATGGAATTGGGGGAATTGAAGGGTGAAAGGGGATGATTGTTTTGTCCTATCAAATATTTACAAAGGGAATTAGGGCATTTTATTACCTTTTCCTTTCTTAAAACCCCCAAACCAAACATACCCTAAGTTGTTTGTATGTGGTGAGGTGGAATTTAGGTGGGGTATTGGGTATAAAATAAAAGGTGAAAGAAAATCATAGTACGTTAAAGATAAATGTATAATATTTATATTGGGTCCCTCCTACAAACCCCCAAAAGGTTTGAACTATTGTTAGTATAAGGTTTGTTATGAGAGTGATTTGTATGAATATGATGTGGGCATGTGGCATAAGTTAATAATTGAGGAACTCCTTTCAAAAAGATTTTGACATGATAGTGCATAATCAAACCTTATGCTACTTCTTGCTGAGTACAATTGGAACAATTTAGGTATTGTAATATATAAGGAATTTTAATGTTAAGCGGATGAGACTCTCGATCGTAGGGAGTAGAGGAGGAAAATTYATGTGAATGACCTCTCGGAATAAYCACGTTTGGTTYATGTTAGCCGACCCCACTTATGGGATTAAGGCTCTGATTGWTTGATTGATTGTTGATAAGCAGAAAGTAACGGAAGCATTATAATGTGAATTTTCGCGAGTAGAAAAGGAGAGTCATTGATGGAATGGATGAATGGAAAAGATGAGGATTAATAATCTTCCATTTATTTTTAGGGGAAAGTGGTTATTAAATGTGTTAATATACTTCGTCTTGTTGTTGTAAGGACTATGAAAATATGTGCCCTTGGCATACGTTGTAAGGAAGACACTATAGTTGGGAAATGGGCAGATATATTAATTATTTCTGTTTTTTTTGTAACACTGTTTAGACGGAAGAGTTGGGTTATGAATGTTTATACTTTGTAGTTCTTTTCATAGGTTAGCCATTTACCCACTCGAACTGCTTCCTTAAAATAAGCATAGAGAGTATAGAATTTGTTTTGATCAYATTTTTCTTGGAGTTTGTTTACTATGGGCTTATAAGCCATTCTAACTTCAGTATAATCTGTTTCATGCATGCTTAAAATATTTTGCTTGTTACTCTGTTTCTAATTAGAAATAGTGTAAGCTCGGTCTGTTTCTTCATCTTAGTGAATGTTTGAGGATCATATTATTAATAGTTTAATAGTTTAATTTATTGTGGTACAGATTATCTGAAGAAGTAGTTGAAATGGAACATGAAATGACTGAGCTGAGAAAGCACATTTCTTCCCAAGGAATATTGGTACAAGATCTAGAGAGTGGTATATTTCACGAATTAGATGAATTGATTAAAGCTGGTGAACAAGAAGATGTGTCTGAATTGCAAACTTGTGAGCCAGATGACCTGTCTTGTTGTGACATCAGTGGCGCGGAGAAATTATTCTTGGAAAGGTTTGATATTCTTTTGGCTGAGCACAAACTGCAGGATGCACTAGAAGCTTTAGAAGTGGAAGAGAAAAGYTCCCCGGAATTGAGATGTGCTGCAGATATATCTTCGAACGTATCTGTTTATAAAGCTGCTTTCTTGAAAAGGAAGGCTATGCTCGAGGATCAGTTTGTTAAAGTCAGCAATCAGCCATCACTTGCAGCCACTGAGCTGAAGCAGGCATTATATGGTTTGGTTAAACTTGGAAAAGGTCCATCAGCACTTCAGATAATGCTTAAAAGATATGCTTCCCATCTCCGAAACAAAGTTGAGGCTTTTGCTCCTTTATGTCCCCTTTATCCTGAAACTTATGCAGCTACATTGTCCAAAATTGTATTCTCATTTATCTCACTGGCTGCTAAAGAATCTCATTCAACTTTTGGTGATGATCCTGTCTACACAAACAAAGTGGTTCAATGGGCAGAGGAGGAAATTGAATCTTTTGTGCGATTGGTTAAGGAGCATGGTCCTGCATCTGAATCAGTTACTGCCCTGCGTGCAGCTGGTATTTGTATTCAGGCTAGCCTAAGGAATTGTGAAATCCTAGAATTGCAAGGAGTTAAGCTCTCTAAGTTGCTGATGGTAGTACTGCGGCCTTATGTGGAAGAAGTTTTAGAGATGAACTTTAGAAGAGCTAGACGAGTGTTTCTGGAGATTGCATACAATGATGAAAGTCATCTGTTATCCCCTCGATTTTTGTCTCCTCTTTCAGCCTTTGCACCCACGCCGGATAATGCATTGATTAGCAGTGTAATGAAGTTTATATACATCGTCAAAGTAAGTTGCTTTTTTCATGCCTTGTTAAGATCTTAAATTGGTTCATGATTCTTATACCGATTTCATCTTCTTCTTAGAATAAGAATCAATCAAATATAAAATTGGCTCAAATATACTAGCTTGTTATAAATTTGATCACACGTCTAAATTAATTTAAATGTAAGTATGTTGACAAAATACTCAAGCATATATTGAATTGAACCAGCTAACCTGTATGTGTATTCAAATAAACTTTTTTCATTTTTTTCAAATATAATAATGTTACAACTTTGATGTTACCCACTTATTCAAGGAATGAAAATCATTTAAAGTTATTATTATTTATTTAAAGTTATTCRTTAGAGTCATCAGGAAACATGCATGTTTTTCTTTTACATGAAGATTGTGAGAAGAGAAAATATAGGTATTTAAGGCAAAACCTTTTAAAATCGGTTACATGTAGAATTAACATGCATATAGGTAGCTTGTGAGCACATTTCATACTTGTAACTTTTATTTTGAGCCTTTCACATATGAAAATTTCATAGCTCTGTAGATATACTCTAAAGAGGTAGATGACCACGTGGAATGATCAATTTTGGTTCATGTCGCCGACCCCAATTATGGAACTTAGGCTTCAATTGATGAATTGATTGATTGTAGCTATGCTCTACTATACTATTTTACTGTGTTTTTAACGCTTCTTATATGGAAGTGCAGGACATAGTTGAACAGCTGACACCCTTGGCCATTATAAACTTTGGGGGAAATCTTTTGAATAGAACTGTTCAGCTTTTTGATAGTTACGTGGATCTTCTAACAAAAGCTTTGCCTAGTCCGTCAGAGGATGATGGCATAACAGAGCTAAAGGAAACTTTGCCCTTCAAAGCTGAGACAGATTCCCAGCAGCTTGCACTTTTGGGGGTTGCTAACACTGTTGCAGATGAGCTACTACCAATGGCCGTATCAAGAGTTTGGAATGTTCAACTGGAGACTGATGATCCAAGGTTTGGATCGCATGAAAATCTCTCACATATAGGAGGAAATGCTGTTGAGTTTAAGGATTGGAGACGACAGCTTCAACATTCTTTGGACAAGCTAAGGGATCATTTTTGTCGGCAATATGTTTTGAACTTCATATATTCCAGAGAGGGAAAAACACGACTAGATGCAAGAATATATGTTGATGAAGGGGAGGACTTAGTTTGGGACTCAGATCCGCTTCCTTCACTTCCATTCCAGGTAATTGCTCTTGTTCTAATTGGTTGCTTGACTTTCTTCTGTCTTGTTGGTTGCTTTGTTCCATGTAACACAATTTTCTACTTTGAATTTTAGGATTCATTTAGTGTCCATGATATATTTCTTCCGTACTCTCTCTTCCTCTCTATCATAATTTGTTGGGTACAATGTATTTAAGGGTACTATTCAATGAAAGATTTCGCTCCTTTTGTTTTGCCTATATTTCATTCATGCTGTTGATTATTAAAGGGGTTTCTCGAAAAATGGGGAAAAGAGAATGTTTTGTGTACGSAGAAAAGCAGAGATAAGGGGATATCTTATTTTTTGAATATGTCTGATGTGTACATGACCGAGATTCTAGGGTGTCATAAGGTCCTAGGTCCAATCAAAGTAAAYYCTAACCTCTAAAGCATAGTATAGAGGAGTACGTATCCACAGAAAAGCATTGGTGAATTAACCAAGTCCATGCTAGTAAATCTGGAAAAAGGGGATATTTTTGGGATTAGTGCTCGATTGACCAACTTTGGATGGTCGCCGTCACGGACTGCCCAACACTGCCTACCACCAAATCATGCTGCAGTGGTCGGGATTAAACCTATGTTATGTTTTCACTAGAAATAGGTTCATTCAGTCATTCTCATGATGCATTTCACTAGCATAAGATAAAAATCACAGAGGTGTGCAAACACTAAGATTTAGCGACAAGTTCCTCAACAAGGTAACAATATAGCTCTAAGACATCCAACAAAGCCCAAATAATTCAAGCATCATCAATATAAGCAAGCATCCAATTCCCTTGATAGAAGTCTAGGTCTAAAACACGGCAATAACTATGTTACTTCAACACCCTCATCTCCCACAAAAATCACGTGTCGTGTCCGACACGACATGACACTTGCATACTTATTTTTTAACTAAAAACTTCACTTTTTTTTATATAAAATGACCGAGTTAGATATTTGGACACTCATATCCGAGTAGACACTTAATCCGTGTCTGGGTAACATAGGCAATAACAAAGGAAAGAGCAAGCTAACATTAACCAATGTGATTGAACTACTCAAGCTACTACCAATAAGCATAAAAAACTAATTTAACCAAACAACAAACTAAGAAATACACTAAGGAAATCCTGGCATAATCTTGGAGGTGGTCGCTTCAACATTTGAAGCGCTCACTTTTTGATTTGAAGCATTTGCTTGAAGTGGACTGGTCACTTCAAATTCAAGCCTTACTTTCTAATGCTTTATTAAAACGRAGCAATTGCTCCAAATTTTTGTGAGGGTCGCTCTAATGCTCCAAGCGGCTCCAATGCTCCAAGCTTGCTCCCAAGCTTGTTCCAAGGCTTCATCCTTTGCTCCCAAGTTTCCTCTAGACTTATACTAGACCCCAAAGCTCGGCAACGTTGCCACATATCCTAAAAATCGCACACATAAGGTTCACAATAGCACATTCATCTTTAGGCCAAAATCAAGGGGGTAAGAACCCTATAAAAACTGGAAAACACACAAAACACAAAACTAAGCCTAAAAGGGAGAAAAGAGCAATAAATAAGCTAGATAGAGGAATAAGCACACCTTAAAAGTGACTCTAAAAGCCACTTATCATTACATGAGCATATTTGAGCTTGTGTTTGATTGTGTTGAATATATGGTGAAGTAGATTCGAGAAATTCWTACTCTACCATGCTTTTGGTTCTTGGTTTAGGCCCTAAAGAGCCTTTTTGTGCTTGCACACATTTTGCAAATAGAGTWAGAATAAAATAACGCTGATCCTTTTCGCTTGGTTTTGGTTTTTGAAAAAAACACTAAAATAGTATATTTTTATGTATTTCTAAGTTAGCCCACGAGGTATTGGCTTTTCTAAGTTGTATATTAGGGTTTTCAAATTTTTCAATTGTATCCTTGAACTAACATTATTAGTAGCACTACCACTAAGAATGAGTTAATAGATTTAGTACCATTGAGAAATTTGATTAAACTACCACAAGCGTTTACAAACATTGAGTGGGATAGTACCACCCTAGGTTGCACGGAGAYGGGGACGGGGACGGAAAACGRCAATTCCAAAAATTCCCAGGTACGGGGACGGCTTTGGGGACGACATCTTTTTTTTTACAAAAAATAGAATTATTAATGTACAATATAAAATAACAATACAAATAACTTAGTCCAATGTTTACCACGAGTTACCACATTTAAAAAAAACACTAAGAATTGTCATTAATCTATTAAAATCAGTAAATAAATAAATAAAATGAGTAAATAAAGATAAACCATAAAAATCACTACATAAACAATTACATACAACTAAATCAGTAAATAAAGTACAACATTACAACAAAGGAACAAAATCGTACAACACAACAGGGAAGGGAGTCGAATTGAAGAACAGAATAGATAAGCAAAAAAAAAGAAAAAAAAAAAGGAAAAAAAGTAAGAAATAACAATGAACACAGAGAAGCTCGAAGGAGTCCAAGACCACGAAGAGAAGACCACGAAGAGACTGCCCCGCCGACGAACTTAGACCAACCGTCGTTCGTCGTCGTCCCATCGCCGTCGTCGTTCGGTCGCCCTAGAATTGAGTTAAGAAGACAGAAATTGAAAAGTTGAAAACCCTAAGCTGTATTAATTATGTGGGTTTACTCGACAAACCCCAAATAAGATAACGCTGATATTTTTTTTTTAAATTTGGTCGAAAATGCCCGTGGGGACGGCTGTGATTGTCACGCGCGTCCCCGAAACGTCCCCAAGTTTGTTTGACCGTCCCCGCAAAGTCAACGCGTCCTCGAGCTGTCCCCTTGCCGTCCTCGACCTTGTTTTGTACCGGAGACGCGGTACGCCGGTCAATAGCCATCCCCGTGCAACATAGGTACCACCATTTAACAATTTTTATCAAAGATAAAGGATGGGCCCACACTGCATTAATCAATTAAGATCAACTATTTCCCAAACGTTAGAATATGACGAAATACGTTATTTGGTGCCATCAGTGGTGCTATCTGGATGTTATTTTGAAAATTCTCACTCTATGAAGGCGTTTCTCACAACTTTTCCTTTCCTTTCGACAACAAACCCAAGAGGTTGCTCATTTTAAAATCCCTCCTTGAGTTGTTTGTTAAGGAAAGCAGACTTCACATTGTGGTGATATATSTTCCATTTCTCGAGTRCTAAGGCTATCAAAGTTTTAACTGTGTCAAGTCTGGCCAACCTCCTAGGAGTGTCCTTTGGCAACTAATCTATTCTAGAACTTGCTTATGGTTCCGTTAGGATTATCAGCATTCTCTTTGATCTTGTAAAGCCATTTCACACCAATCACTTTATGATCACTTGGTCTGCTAGTCTCATGTCTATTTTTTTTAAATTCAAAAAAATCACATTCCTTTCATTTTCCATCTTTGGTTTTCATCTTGGTCTTTGAAAGCCTGTTCATATGTTTTGGGCTCTTCAACTCCAAGGTAACATCTGTTACATTCCTCCCTATATAGGTGAAAAACTGGGCATTCTTTATACAAATCTGAATGTGATCTTTGACCTTGTGTACCAATGCTATTTTTTTCATCACTAGCTCCACCATTGTCATTGCTAGGTTGTATAGGAGAGGAAGGACTTCTAGACTTCTAGCTTCTCCAGTATTCTATTGCTAAATTCATACCGTGTTTCATYGCGAGGTACTTAAATATGGAGAAAATCATTTCTTCTTCCCGTTTCCTGCCTCAATCATCATCAAAACTCAYGTCACGTCATAATTGATTATGATCTTTTTAATAGTAAGATTCAAAATTCAATACCCTTTTGCTTGTCAATCAAAGTCAAGGAAGATTTCTCTATGGGATTTTGCATCTAGCTTGCTTCTCTTTTGAACTTTTGATATGAGCAATTATGGTCAAAATGTTTTGTTGTTGGTTTCCTTCGGTTCTTCCACTCCATTCTCTGATTTGTGTTTTTCCTTAAATTGCTTTTATGATCAATCTAATCAGCAGACATTGTTGTGTTCAACTAATTTTAATTACTTATTGAATAAGATAAGTTCAGATAAATCTAGAAGTTCAAATAGGTATCAATATCAATAAATACTAATAAGCATTGATCCTTTCACAAAATAAGTATCAATAAGATCAGAAAAGTATCAATAAGCTCAAATAAATTCAATTTAGTATAAATAAATATCTGTAAGTTTATATAAGTATAAATAAGTTGAAGAGAACAAACCCATAGTTGTGCACTTGTGCATATAACTTCTACCTGAATTTTTTTGGCAAAWTTTTCTTCAAAAGCATACATTGTGCTATCTCCATACTAGTTCTGTTTGTTCAGAAACTCTGTTTAGCTGAGGCATATATCACATAGTAAGTTGATGCTCAGTTCCTTCATCTTTGTGGAAATTTCAAAAGAAGTGTACTTGCCTCTTTCTGATGTGAGTTTCTTCCATTTACAAGTTACAACCACTTTGTGGTTCTTCCAATGCTTTTTAATTCTTTGAAATCATTGAGAACTTCTGTCTTTTCTTTTCATGAAATACACCCATGTGTTACAAGTGAAATCGTCAATGCAAAGCATAAAGCACTTGTTTTTTCCGAGATAAGATTTTGTAAGGACCACAAACAGCTTTGGGATTCAATTGCAAATTCTCTCATATTCTCACACCTTTTCCTTCATTAAAGCTTCGCCTATATTKCTKGTCAAGTTGACAGGCTTGCATAGAATAGTTGAGTAATTAAGCTAATATTAATCTTGATTTTATCAATTAGATTGTAGGTAGAATTACCCTTAGCCAACTTTTATAACTGCTTAAAAGATCCCTAATTCTACATAAAAGCACCTGAAATCTTATTACTAAAGGAAGCTGACTTGAAATTGTTACAGGCTTTATTTGCGAGGCTACAACAATTAGCTACTGTTGCTGGGGATGTATTGCCGGGAAAAGAGAAGCTTCAGAAGGTTCTGCTGGCAAGGCTAACCGAAACAATAGTGATGTGGTTGTGTGATGAACAGGAATTTTGGGGTGTCTTTGAGGATATGTCAGTGCCATTAAAGCCAATTGGTTTGCAGCAGGTATTGATTTTTGTCTTACTGTTTTGCATATGAAAAAGGACTAATATTTATTTCAAAATCTTATTACCATACTATTATGACTGTTTTTTATAAGGTAATATTCAGTTTTTTTTTTGAAAAAGGAGGTCCATTATAATTAAAAGAGATGATGGTACATCCTTTTTTATGCCTCGTTTCCTAGTTTGATACAATACGTTGRGAACTGGGGAATGACGTCATGACATCAGTATTGTTGTCTTCTTTCTGAATACACTTGAACAGCTTCCCTTCCCATTTGAACTGGTGTATTTTTTAACACAATTAAACTTATCTTTCCTTCATTGTCTACTATGTCAGTTGATTCTTGATATGCATTTTACTGTTGAAATCGCACGTTTTGCGGGCTATTCTTCAAGGCACGTGCTACAGTTAGCATCTGGAATTATTGCTCGTGCAGTGAAAACCTTTTCTGCAAGAGGCATTGATCCGCAGAGGTATACCTTTTTCTAGGTTATACTTTTATGATACACCTGTTTCGTTTACAATCTTATGCTTCTTTGGTTTATTATAGCACACTTCCGGAGGATGAGTGGTTCTCAGAGGCCGCTAAGGCCGCAATAAATAAACTTTTGCTTGGCCCTTGTGAGTCAGAAGCATCGGAACCAGAAGAAGAACCTGACTATCTCCATCAACACCATATTGTTTCGGATTCCGATGATTCTATCTCATGCACTTCAACTGTAGATTCCTTCCATTCTTTCGTTTCAGCAGATATGGAAGAAATAGACAGCCCTTCACATTCTATTAATGCAGCGGTCTGAAATTTCACAAGAGTATGTATGTACCCATACACTTTCAGAAATTGAGAAAATTAAAGGGGTTATTTTTAGTTTAGATCTGTAGAGTAATCATGTTAATATTAATCACTAGGTTTACTAGTTGTCTTGTCTCAATTTGAGTAAAGGCTCATGGCTGAAAGCATTACATATCTTATAATGCTAGTCCAAGATATACAATGCGTAGTAATAGGTGCATATTTTAACTTATATATTTTTTTTTTGTTAATCCCTATTTATTTGTGTTTCTTTGTTAATTGTTACTCCATATTTATTTTAATTCTATCCCCAATTTCTGTTTTCTCTAGTGTGGGGGAGAGGCTCGTTGCCATTTTTGTTATGAGTATTATGTTGAATAATGAAGAAACGTGGGAGTATGTGTTGATTTTGTTGTTGGATATATGTTAGGTTAACTATGTTGAKTGAAAATGGTTGATTTACAGGTTTAAAATCACTTTTAGTTGGGTGCATATGTCCTATTTTAGGAGAGATTTTGCCAAAACTTTAATTGTGGGACAACTTATTTGGTTCAAAAGAGTGAATTTTTTTGCTTTGATTTTTTTAAAAAAAATAAAAAAAAGGAAAAAAATTTGCCTAAACAATTACCTTAGTTTTTGTCCGAACTTTGAAAACAATCACTTTTTTTTTTGTTAAAACAATACCCACTTTTTTTGGGATGTTTGGCGAACCACTATCCGCTAACGGTTTTACCGCTAACAATGTTAATCTCACCTTCCAACCACCGGCGAGTCCACCCCTCATACTACCACCGACCACTCCTTCACTGAGGTGCCACCAACACCACGTAGCACCTACAATACCTGCAACACCACTCTGTAGCCATCGCAGTCCACAACCCACCAAACAGCACATCGTACACACTCCTCACTACCAACAGCCACGCAAACCCTTTCCACTCTTGCGACCACCTAACCACCACACCACAACGACGCACCACTCCAAAACCACAACTACGCAACGAACCAGACCACCCCAAAACAAACAAACTACACCACGAAACCACCAAATCACACAACTACACACAACCACCAACACACAACTACACACAAATCACCACCAACACCTCGCCACGCATCAATCAACAACATCAACACCACACACAAACCGCCACCCTTCTTAATTGCAATGTTTGCAACCCTCAAATAAAATCAAAAAAACCCTTCATCAATTCGATTGGGGATTTGAGGTGCAAATTTGTTGATTCAATTCGATTGGTCTGATGATTGTGTACTGTTTGATGATTTCAATGAAGTGATGGTGAGGTGTCAAATGTATTTGGTGGGATGGTGAGGTTGTCAATGTATTTGGATGGGATGATGGCAGCCCTCGTGATAGTTGGCTGATGAATCCGCTGCTCTAGTGGTGCTCGTTGGCTCGTGGTAGTTGCAGCATTGGTGTTGGTGGGCTGCTAGAGGGATGGCGATGGTCGGTGTTAGGTGGCAGTGGTGAGGACAAGGAGGGAGCGGTGGTTAGATGGATGGGAGTTAACACCGTTAGTCAATTGTCGTTAAGAGGTAGTGGTTCGCAAATATCTCAAAAAAAGTGGGTAGTGCAAAGGTTTCATCATAAATAATTCCTTCTTGTTGTTTAAACCCTTATACCACTAGCACTGCTTTGTTTATTTTACTATAATTCCTAAGTCATTCAATTTGTTCCTAAACACTCATYAATTTCCAATGACCGACATTTCCTTAGATCTAAGTTCWAGATGCCACACTTGGTTTCTTTCTAATTGGTTCAATTCTCACTACATTGAGGGCATTCATTTCGGATATCTTATCCGATCCAAAATTTCAAATTGGTGTAAACTCAATCCGAATTCAATGCAAAATATCCGAAAATTTCGATTAGATATCYGATTGATTCGATTATTTTYTTAAAAAATAAAATTTTCCCCTTTTGTCTCTCTAATAACGGTTTATATGTTTCTTCCTCATCTACTTTCTGCAACTACAACCTTCAACATGGTATTCCCCTCATATCAACTAAACTTTATGTTGTGTTTAATTTTAAAATTTAGTTTTTTTTCATTTAAATGCTTCTTCAATTCCTTGATTTAGCCTTTTGATATATGYGTCGCCTCTATTGGGATGGAGTGCTACCGTCGTCGCTAAGCTGGAYTGCTGAAGGAGTACTACCATTGTTGCTAGGCTGAAGTGGCACCGYTGTTAGTCAAWAATGGCACCACTACTGCYGGTTTGATGTTACTCCGCCACTGCTAGGATGGGTTGGGGTTCTGTGGTGGTTTTAGTTAGGGTTCACAATTGAGAATTAATAAAAGTTGTGTTCAAGATTTYCAGTAAGTGACAATCATAATCTGTCACTTTATATGTGAGATTGGTCTAAAATCTAAAGCCCAATTAATTTTGTATACAATATTCTGTTTTAAAAAATGAATGTTTCGGATATCTAAAAAAATTGAAATACGTACGTGATTCGAATTCGTTTTGAAATTTTTCAGATATCCGTTCCGAAATATCGAAAAGTGATAAAACTGGATAAGATATTTGAAAAATCCGGATCGGATCAAGCGGACMACGGATCGGAAAATCAGATCGAATTTTTTTAAACAACACTATCCTACATATCTAGATACCAGTAAAGATTAGTCAAAAACACCTCACATATAATTTAATAGTAGGTTTAACATTTAATAAAAAGGAAAAGAAAGTACAATTTTTTTTTTGCAAAGTTAGTACTCCTAATTTGAGGGTTGGAGGTCCTTCAAATAACCCCTAATTTGTAGTTATAGGAGGATCAAACAGGAGCAACAACGTAGATTATTTCAATCAATAATCAAGATCTTGAGTATTTTGAAGGTTTTCAAATTAACAACCTAAGAAGCAACTACAAGTCAAAGTGAAATCAAATGCTATGAATATTCTAGAGAAACATGATACGAAACCTTAGATAGAACGGGAATTGTCTTGCCAAGTCTAATGAAAATCGAGAAGAAGGTTACTCACGCAATTCCTCTCATCGTCCCGTTAAGGCCCCAATCAAGAGCTTGAGTTAAAATCAAGCTTAGGGATATCCCTTAAGCCCTCACTACCCCAAACCCCAATTAAACCCCAACAATGCAAGAGTAATGACTATCCCTAAACTTGCAATTCTTTCTCAAGCAATTTCAAGTCCATAATTAGAGTGTGAAATTTGAAAAAATTCTCCTAACACCCAAAGATAAAGTATAGTGAGACCACATACAAGGATTCAACCTTGATTCAAAAGTTCATCCCAAGCTTCACAAACCGTTTCCATATGCTCCCGCGTAATTCCATTAACTAGAAAGTTCCAAAAGCCCCAAATCAAGTTTGGTTTCATCACATAAAACCATAGATATATAAACTACTCACTAATCATGATTGGTTTAAAGCAATAAAACAAGAAATAGGCAACTATCTAACACTAAACATGCTTGTGAAGGTTGGATTAACAAGTTCTTACAAATCACAAAAACTATGAAAATATCAAATACAGGCAAAATTAGATGAAAAACAAAATGCATAAATGAAAGCAAAGAGAAGATGAGATTGATGTACCAAATGAAGAACTTGATTGAAATTCTTGATTAATAAATTTCAATTACAAGCTACTATCTCCTCTCTTTAAACCCTAAGTTAATCATAATCTAAACCTAAAACTCAGAAAAATAAGACACTACAAAAAAGAAGCGTATAGAGGACGGAACTTTAGGGACGAAATTTATCCGTTTCTAGTTTCAGCGACGAAAAATAAAATCCGTTTCTAAAAAATATTTAGGGATAGAATTGTCAAATCCGTCGCTAAATTAGGGAAGGATTTTATATTCCGTCTCTGTAATTTAGGGACGAATTTAAAAATCCGTCCCCTAATTTAGAGACGGATAATATAAATTCCGCGCTAATTTACTCGAACAATCCATTCAGGCAAATTAGTCAAAATACAAGTTTAATTTAGTTTAATTTTACTCGAACATCCATTCGGCAAATTAGTCAAAAATAAATTCCCACACTCCCACCCACTCATTCACTCCCTATCTCCTTTCCACTTATCATTCATTCATCCATCACTTCGTATGTCCTAATCTATTTTCCACCCCAAATCTCTAAATCTTCTACCTCTTAAAAATCTTCACATTTTCATTTAAAATTTTTGGTCAAATTTTCCAGATTTGAATGCTCTAATTCTAAATTTTCGTTCAATATTTCAGGTTAGTTCATGATTTTCGTTGTCAAATTTCGTTCAATAATCCAGATTTCATTGTCTAATTTTCATTTTTTTTTGGATTTTGTTCATATTTTCGTTCTAAAGTTTCCTGATCTATTCTACTTTATGTTCTTCAAGCATCAAGTATTGGTAAGCATTGGAAATCTAAAAAAAAAATTCGAAGTCAAGGACTCATATACTTCGCATTTCATTTCGGTTAGTCGCCTTTTTAATTTTTATTTTTTCGTTTTTGTTGAAGATCAGGGTATGCATTTTGTAGTTCAAGATCTGCTTTTTTCTGTTCAAGAATTGCTGATTTTTTTGTTCAGATCTTTTTTTCGATACGTTTTTTTTTGTATTTTTAAGGTTTCAGATCCGGTGAAGACTTGAAGTTGGAATGCTGGATTGGTTTTGGTTGCAATTATAGCTTGTTCATCTTGTATCTAACTTCTAGCTTTTATTTGTTTTTGATGTGTGTAGAATTGATGTAATTTTGATCTTGTGTTTTTTTTCTAAAGTATTTGATGTATTTAATTGATGTAATTTTGAATCTTGAATTCAGTTTTTGTGGAATTATTTTTTTGTGTAATTTTTTCTTCAAGTTAGTCAATGAATCAGCCAAATTTCGGAACAAGCAACGAAAATAGCATCTTCTTAATGGGTTTTTTTTTGTGTAATTTTTAAGACTTAATTACTGATTTAATGGGTTTTTTCTAGTGAAATCAGCAACTCTTAGTTGTTGATTTTCGTTTTTCTTTTTAAAACAATCAGCGACGGATTTCTTCCAATCCGTCCTATATTTATTTTTTAAAATTTTTAATGTACAGAACCAGCGACGGATTATATTTCATCCGTCTCTAATATTTGGGACGGATATTTAAATCTGTCCCTAATATTAGCGACGGAATTTAAATGTCCCTAAATTTTTCTATAGTATTAGAACAGTTATTATCCGTCTCTAAATTAGGACGCGATTACGTAAATCCGTCCTAATTTCAGTCAGCGATGAGCGTTTTAGAGACGGTCAGAATCCGCCCTAAACACAATCCAGCGACAGATTAGTTTATTTTAGGGAAGAATTTAATCCGTCGCTATTGGCGCTTTTTTTTGTAGTGAAATGTGTATGTATGTGTATGAAAAAGCTCTCAAAAAAGTATGTCAATCCCCTTTAAACAAAGGCTCGAAAAGAGAATTAAATTGCAACCCACGCATAAAGTTCCTAGGTGGTCGCTCCTTAAAGGAGAGTTGCTGCAAGGATTGGAGCATCACTCTTGTTCCATGGACGGTCGCTCCTTAACTTTCTGGCCTGCACAGAAGAATTCGATTTTATAACGCCCATAACTTTCGATATATACCTCCGATTGTAGCGTGTGATATATTGTTGAAATCCTAGATCTCTAGTTTCCAATGCAATCAGCCTTGCATCCAATAAGCTTTTATATCGATAGTTAAATCAAAAATAGTGAAGGTAGGTCAAAATTGATCTTGGAACTTGCTTCCATTTTGCCTTCCAACCTTTCTTTCTAGAGCTTCTTGTCGAGCTACAAGACACCTTCCATGCCTCTAAATGATCCTCATATGATATCAAGTGCATACAAAACACTTAACCAAAATGTCAAAGTAGGTGCAAACGCCTCAAATTACTCAAAAAATGAATCAAACAACACATAAAAACTCACATACCCAATGATGATGCAAAGGAGTACAAAATGAGACAATATGCACAATTAAGCTCAAAAAGAGTTTAGAATTGAGGGTTAATTGAGCTCAAAGTAAAGAGTTACTTATCAGTACTCATTCTAAAATGTCACCAATGATAGATCAATGGGATGTATGGAATTATACTTAAAAGTTTGTTCGACACAAAACTTATTTTGTTGTCATCCAATTTCAAACTTGATCATGTACTGGTTGCCCTATTTCATTGTCATTCTGAACTAGTGACAAGTTCCTCAATGTTCTCTTGTGCAACATCTTTAGTTGGATGAGCATTCGAGTCACATTTTCATTGCTTACCTCCTCACGAGCCTCATTGTCATTTGTTGGACTAACTCATTTTCTTTGCAAGAGTTGTGTAGCGAGTTTGGTTCAACATTCTCCATTTCCTTCGCTTCTAAAAGTTTAGGATACCAATCTCGAACTTTTCATCAGCTTCCATCTGCACTGCTTACTAAACATGTAGTTTTATTAAATAAAACATGGTACTTTCTTTTCTTTTTTTTTTGGGGGGGGGGAGGGTTAGAAAAGAACTTAAATTAAAACCCTAGGTGAACAAAGCATTTTAGTCGATTACACCATTACCTAATACATGATTACCTAGTAAGGGCATTCCCCTTCAAAATAGGTGGTCCATTTAAAGCCATAATTCAAACTGTCTTGCCAAACAGGGTGTCAAAGTGAACTTTTCCTACAGATCTTGCCACATAGTTCACCTCCTTCTAATGCACTCTACTTCCATTCAATCTTCTTATTTGGCCTTTCAACTCCCTACAATGGTTAAATAAATTAAAATAAATCTCAGCCATAGTGAAGTGTCCATTATGCCTTTGACTGCTAATACAATAAGAGAAAATTGTGATACTACTCCATCCATTTGTTGTGTCCATTCAAGACTATTCAATTGCTTTTATCTCCAAGAAACTTGCAACAATTCCATATATTTTTATGCAAAACCTGGATACAGTTTAAGATCTATGCATAAAAAGCCCATTTATCCCCCTGAGTGGTCTGTCAAATTGAAAGAGGCATCAACTGTCATGAAAAATGGGGTAGTKGAGTCCCTTGAATCCATTCTCATACTATGTATGTTTGTGGCAGTGGGAATTATTGGCTGAGTTGAAGGTATGTGGCTAAAGAGTTTTGGAGATGGAGGAACATTGACTTTTGCAGGTTATCCAATTTTTRGTTTTCTCTTTCCATCACCCACTTATTCCTTATATTCCAAGAGTACCAAAGGGAGAAGGAAAAAAGAGATAACCAAAGTATGTTTTTATGGCTAGACTTATGGGTTAGATTTGACAACAACCACATGAACCAATTTTGGTCCTCACCTACTAGTTTCACCCCTAACTTATCCCAAAATTCCACAATTCTTAGGCAGTACCTAAACATGTGCTCTGCARTTTCCTGCCRATTTGGACAAAWGACATAACAAGGATAAAACTTTAAACCTCTACTAGCTATGAGATTATAAGCAGGTAACTTGTCTAGTGTAGTGAGCCAGAGAAAATGTTTAATTTTTTCTCGAGTTCTACTTTTCCAAATTGTGTTYCGCAGTTTCTGATATGGGTGTGTGTGCTGCCCACAGAGTTTGTCATATAGAGTTCTTGAGTAAAAAACATCTCCCTTAGCCAGGGAGTAGACAAGAGTATCGTCCCCTTGACTAATGGAGTGCATTGCCTTAAGAATTGCAGTGATGTTTTCAGGAAGTTCAAAGGAGATAAGATTTAAAAAAAACCAACTCTGATCATCTCTCGTATTTGCAATTGTGATGTCCATTTCTAATGTAGTGAGTGGTCCTTGTATCTATGATCTCAAACTACCCACCCCAGTCCAATTATCATGCTAGAGTAGATCCTTGCTTCCATCTCCTAGACTCTAGGTTGTGTTTCCACAAAGATATCCCATCTTCTCCCTAAATTTTGCCAAAAGTGTGAACCCTTTGCAAAGGGTTTGATGGAATCATGTCTACAATATTTAGCTTGCAGCATGCTTTTAGCTAAACTTTTGCCAGAGTGTTATCACCARCATTGTTTAGCTAAAAGGATTAAGCTATTAATGGCTGTTTTTCTAACCCCTGGTCCACCTAGCTTTTTTGGTAAGGTCAAGGTGTCCTAGTTAACTAAGTGGATTTTCCTTTTCTCCTCAGTTGTGCCCCAATAAAAGTTTGTACAAATTTTGCCAATTTCACTCATAATCTTCACGGGCAAATGAATACTATTCATTGTATAAACAGGAATTGCATTCAAGGTTGACCTGATTAACACTAACCTATCAGCCTTGGACAAATACTTAACCTTCTAAGTGGTCAGCCTCCTTTTCATCTTTTTTTACAATAGGGTCCAATTGGTTCTTGGTTGGTCTTTTGTTTGTTAGTGGGTTACCTAAGTAGGTGCCTAAATCAGGACTCTCCTTAATACCAAAGAAATCTGAAATTTCATTAATAATATCTCTGCTAGTGTTTTTTGAAAAATAAATTTTGCTCTTTGAGGTATTCACTTTTTGTCCT
>SNQN01004760.1:31878-49238 GCA_008642245.1 Bassia scoparia | reverse complement strand
GGCAGGCCCATACCTCCTCCAGGATGCCAGCATCAGGAGCTCAACTCCTTGGAATTGCAAGCCCCAAGAATAGAAGAGGAGCAACGACCAAGATAAATCCAAACGAGTCAAACCTTCAAGAAAGTATGGCTTTAATTTTTTTGCGGTATTAACATTATGGCTTAGGAGCTGAAGAGGGACTTAATGGTTTTTTTTTTATGTTTTCTTCCCTTTGTTAGACAACAATGTTCGTGAAAGTGGTGGTCCTGAACTAGTTGTCAACAACTGTGTAGTTGGTGGTGTTGTAGGTGCTGGAATACCCTACTTTGATACCAGGCAGCTGCAAACCAATCCTGGCCATGAGCCCTTTTCGGCACCTTGTGATATGTCTTTTAGGCCCTCTTCCAATTTTGCAAATGACAGTATTAACCCGTCGACGAGAGGTGCGATAGTATTCACTGACCCCCATGTGTCGATGATACCGTTGATGCCTGAAACTGGTGCAAACTCGTTTTGGGGATCTTCCTGACATTCATTTCTCGGATATAGACAGTCTACTGCAGGGTAATTTACTTGATGTCACCTCAAAAGCATCTGATATGGCTATTTCCAAGTACGTTTCTGAAGATCAAGCTGCAAGTCAAGACACTAGTATCCCTAATTTGGAGCAGTTTTGTCGTGAGGGGGGAGTGCTTGAGTGCGATCCCTCTTTAATCCAGAAAGGGCCTGTAGCTGACAACCCTACCCATGTTGATAACAACTTACAAGCTGGGAACTCGGACGGGGAGTCGTGCTTGACTGCTCCATTGAGGGAGAGTTTGGAGAGGATGATTTTGAAGCAGATTTGGTGGGAAATGATTCAGGAGGGCCTAATCCACCCAATACACCTCCCCCAAATGAGAATGAAGACACTGAGAACGTGTGTGAGGATACCTTGGAGGGTAGGAGCCGCAAGAAAAGGAGAACAAAGCCTCCGATGAAGTTGTTAGACGACTATGTGAAGTCATGGCGACCCTGGGCATACAACAGGAAGCTAGTTGAGTTTGTAAAAATGGTTGATGATAAGTCCGTGAGGTAGTTTGGGTGAATATTTGTAATAATTGTTAGTAAATATTGTGTTGTACTTGTGGACTAACCAGTTACTAAACTTTTGCAGCTCTGACACTATTTTGTTGCGGGAGATCGGAATGGATATTATGCAACGCTGGGCAATGTGCAACTGTTATTTCAACCGATTGCATTATAGATGCTAATGTGAGCCTTATAGTCCCTAATGAATTATAGTTTTTTGTCATTCATAAATCTAACAGGTCAGTATTTATTTTGTTACAGTATGTCAAAGCTGCTGTTCCTGTGTACGAGGCTTTGTGGGACCGATTTTTTCCCACCACCAGAAGTCGCAGGATCATGTTAGACCCAGAATTTGGAGTAATCCCCTACTCATTCTAAAAGATTGTGTCGAATTAGTAGATCCATACTTTGTAGGTTAATTGAAACTCTTATTTTCTCCTATGTAAATGTAGATGACTGTTGTGAATGCTGTTGGCGGTGAGTTATTGGACCAGAGCCTGAAGGAGCGTTGCTCTACTTGTCTGAAGGATTTGGACAAGAATGTAGAAGCATTGTATGTGTTAGCGGTAGTTGGATATTAATGCCATGAATGTCGTTAGTTTTGGAGTAGTAATGGCTAATTGCACTGGCAGAGCTACTATGTAGCACGGTTTATGCATGCTGAGAGCATTGTTTTTGGGAGGAAAACTGTAGCTATTTATAAAAAGAATTATGAAATGTTAATGTTTTTATTGATTTGTTTTGAATATGATTAAAGTTTGATTACTAATAGATTTTTAATTTATTAGTGGTAACTGTAGTATTTTAAAAATAATGAAGGTTAATTAATTTATACTTATTATTAACAACGAATTAAAGCTTCCTAAATCATAGATGTGAAATTTAAACTTTTTGTAAATTGCAATACCCGAAAATCTGAATCCGCCCTGTGGCTACGGAATTCTTTGTAGGAGTTTGGCAGTTGTAGGAGACTGAGTTGTTGAATTTGTCGCTGTGATTGTTTGTTCCCTATTCTAGAAAAGGTTTAAGTGGTGGTGTGCTGCCATATCTCTTATGGGGAAACAGATCGGTGGTACATAAGAGTCAACGACAACCGAGCTGTTTCCCCATAAGAGATATGGCACACACCGATTCTGTTTTCCCATAAGAGGTAAGTGGTGGTGTGCTGCATAATCTCTTATGGGGAAACAGATGTCGTTGACATCTATGTACCCGCCGTACGACACATTATATCATGATCCGTTGTCATGAACGAGCTTTGATTCAAATTGGTAAGTGTGGTGTGTCATTTGTGAATCCAAATTTTATTTCCAAAAAATTGGTGTTGTGTCCTGAATTTTGTATTTTCCATTTAAGTGTAAAGGCAGTGGAATGAACCCCCTGCTTAGTTAGCAAGGCCCTAGAGGAAGTTGGATTTTGTGATCTAACCTCAAACCCTACAGCGTGAAAGTTAGCTGCCGGGGAAAATGTTAGTCGTTGTTATGCAATCTGTCTTTTTAATAGTTTGGTTTCCTAAACAATGTTGACATAAGAGTTCTCATTATACTAAATCAAATCCAGATTCCAAGTGAACGTTTGGAGATGCTTGTGCGTCAAGAGCTGCTTATCGATGCCCTGTATTGTTGTTGAAATGTAAAGTGAATGTTTGCCTATTATTGCTACATTAAGTGAAGGGATCTGAAATTCTTGGTTTTCATTTTCTGCCCAAGTAGATCCAGTCGACAAGGGAGACAGGGTGATTGTGCATGAAGATTTGTTGTTCAGACTTCAAACGAGGAGCGGAACGTGTTTTGTGTCGTTGGTTAAAATAATATGTAACAAAGTTTTAGTAGTGGACTATCCCGTAGTTTTAGTCTGTGAAGAGGTAGTTGAAATTCAATTATTTTGGGATATATTGATGGCCTCATTCTTTGGGAGTATTAAGTATTAGGTTAGCTGAAGCTGGGGTTCCTAGTTCTTAAATTCAACATATATTTGAAGGTTCAATTTTTTGAATCTTCATGTATTGCATATATCAATCACGATAGTGGTGGTACATATTGTTAGTGGTGCAATGATATGGTAGGAAATGGTGGAATAGGTCTACAATTGGTGAGTTATTTTGGTACATAGCACTCATTATCTCACTGCTGGGTGGTGGAAGTCGTTTATATTTTTGTGTAGATGTTAATATTATTGGGTAAGTGGATAAAGCTAATTTAATTGTTGTTACTATTGCCGATTGAAATGAATAAAGAGTTGGGGTTTTATGGTTGTATTGACAAGTCAGTTGTAAAGAAGGAAGAACTTCATTTATTGTTTGTTATTATTTCTGCTCAGATGCGTTAGACTTAATGTCATATCTAATGTCGTCAACCTTTTTGTAATATCAGGGTGAATGGCATTTGAAATAGTTAATTCTTATGTCGAAGAACTTCTGTTCACCTTTAACAAGCGCGAATTGATACTTTGCAAGACGTTGTGCAGTAAAGAGGCCTGAATGAGAAGGAACGATCAAGATTATGAGTCCTTATGAGGCGTGGAGCACCAGTGATAATTGTAGAAACTACAATTTTTAAGCCAATGTAATGCAACCCTGTTTTGAGCTGTGCTACGAGATGTATCATGTATGTGACAGAGTTGTAGTTCTTGTAGAAAAAATTTTAATAGAAGATAGTGTCACTACAAAAAAAGGCGGTTGTAGCGACTGATTTAAGCGACTAACTAAACTTAAGTCCGCAAAATACTGATTTAGCACTGGAAGGAGACTAGTGTCCGCAATTTTGCGCTAAAATAAAGATGGTTTCTATAGTATCGCTAATGTTTCAATTTTGCGACTAACCCAGTAGTCCGCTATTGTATATGTTATTTTTTTTTTTTTGATATTTTTTCTCCAAACTCACGGGTTATTGCTTATTGTAATTATTGTCTTTCCTAACTCAACTCACAAACACAACACCCTCGTCCAGTCGTCCTTTAGCCACTCCGCCATCAATTGGCACGCACATCAGCCGACTGCTCCTCCTTCACGTGTCCGGCGTTCAGCCGCCACAACCCTATGACGACTGCCCAGAGCCGTTGCCTCCCAGAACCTGTTGTGATCGTCTGTCGCCATTAAGTTCGAGAGACCGCTGCGCCCACCTACCCACCCACTGCCTGAGCACCGCCGCGCCACCACTCACTGCCTGAGAAAACGCTGTCACCACTACTATCCAGCCTCACAGGTAAACCCTAAATCCAAGCATGTGCAGTCAATTATTCTCAATAATTTACAATGTAGGAATTAAGGGTTTAGCGTTGAATTGCCTTGAGAATTTCACGCCACTGTTGGATGTTGAGAAATTCAAATACTGTACAGGTAGATGTTTGATTTGATTATTTCAATTATTCAAATTGCTGATTTCAAATTATGCATTGAAAATCCATGCTGTTTCAATCAAAATATGTTGTTTGAGAAAAGTAAGATTTTAAAATCTGAGAAATTTCAAAATATAGAAGATGTTGTTTAATTTGGGAATAACATTGGAATTTTAAAATAATAATATTTTTATCAAGACAACACATCATGGAACCCAGACATCCGACTCACAATGAGGTGGGGTTGGAAGTACTTAGCCTTATAGACAACCATATCCGAATGTCCCAGGCTTTAGTCTCAGTACAATATCTCCGTTTACAATAGTTGCTTCAATCAACCGGTTTAAGCCAAAATGTCATACGGTGCAGGCAGATATTACTTAAACTGTAAAGTCATATATAACAAGTGGTAGACTCTTACCATTGCATCAGGGATTAACATCCTTTTCAGAATCTTGAAACACTGCAGACTCTAAATCCGCAGGCTGCTCTACTGTAGCTACTTTCTTCAGCAGTTCTAGCTCTCATCAAAGGTCGGCTGCCACTAATTCCCTTAAAACTGTAATATTAGATATGTAAACCTTAATCATTAAGCAATAAATAACAAACAAATGCTTAAACATATGTAATCACCATATAACACACTCAAACTAGTTCAAACCAAGAGGTCATCACACACAACAAAATGCCAATAGTAACAAAAACAATCAGGCTCGGTAGCTGTATAATAATTCCCTATTCCAGTGCCCATCACTAACCCATCCCCACTATTGCTACTCCTGCCCGCCCATCAACACATACTCACATGACAATCCAAACAATGTAAAACTAATATGTAGGAATAGAAGGATACCTTGCATTCATGAACATTGGAATTTCTTAAAGTGATAATGCAATATAAATTAATTTTCAAAATAATAAAATGATAAATGCAATATAAATTATTTAAAGTTTTTGATTTCCAATCTGTAATTTAGAAGCTTATGTCAGGCATATTATAGATACTTGAATTATTAGTGAATTGCAATTAATTTATGATTTAAATTTCGTAGTTGAAGACTAATTGATTGAGAGTGTGGGAGAGTCTGTTATGAATCTGTTAGGGAATCTTTTGATAATATTATGTAATAATTATCGGGATGAATCTGTTAGAAGGGAATCAATTAAATTAATCAACGTTATTAAAGCTTTAATCTCAATGCCACTATCTTATTAAAAAAATACTCAAATAGTTTTTGTTAATCCAGAATCCTAGCGTATAAATCCATTTGGAAGTTTGGAGAGTTGGCTATATATTTAATGTTGCAGTGTTTACATCATTATATGTGCTGAAGTTCCCAATAGAATTCATCTGTTGCGATCAAATTGCTCATTACGTATTAAAAAGACACATAGCAAATGTCATGATAGTATCAAATGTATGATTGAATTAATCGACAGGATGTGATTCGAAAAAGAAAAAAGGAGAGCACATATTTTAGATACAGTATATATTTAATTAATTATAGGTATTTATAATCAATATTCACATAAGGAAATGAAATGTGTTAATATTTTTTGGTTGTTTATTAGGTATTATTTCCTGATTTGTAAGAAAGTTAAGGTTTTATGAATCCATCTAATACGAGAAATGGATGTATGAGCGATGTGAAGGTCAAAAAATTGAGGAAGGAGTTTGTTGATGGAGTTAGGGAATTGTTGAATTTTTTTGCTAAGAACACATGGAATTATGTGACCCTCTAGAAATCAGATGTCCCTGTTCCAAGTGCAAAAATAAAAATATCTAGATGTTGAAAATGGTCAAAACAACTACCTGTATAGGAAGGATTTGTTATGATATTTTGAATGGGTATGTCATGGAGAGGATTTTGCCACTTTAGAACATCCAATGCAACAATTAATCCATACAACGGACATTGGTTATGATGCATTGGTCAAGAGAAAGGCAAACGAATCCTCATGAAGGCTTGATGATGCCCAAGAGGAGCCAAATCCCGAATCTAAGAAGTTCCTGGACAAGTTAAAAGGCGTCAAAAAGAGCCTTGTATGAAGGGAAGTCAATATCGGTTGTACCTAGACGTATGAGAGGTATTATAGTATTTCACATAAGAACGGATTCTTTGCTTAAATTCAGAAAGCTATCTATTAACATAATTATTTTAATTACTATTTTTTTAGGATGTTTGAGGATCTATGATGCCAAACGCATCAATGATATTATCCAGAAAGATGTTTGGACAAACTTTGCGAATCTATTCCAAAAGGTTGGACGGATATGAAGACTTGAACCTTCTTTTAGGCTAGACATGTGCATAACCTTTCATTTTGAGTTGTTATAAACCCTTAAAATAAATTTTTTTATTACTTTATCAATAGGTTTTGAAATCTAATGAGACCATGAAGTCATTCGTGCACTTGCCAATGGGTCCATCTAAGAATATGGGTTAAGACATGGAAGCAAGTTTATGCCTAATGGATTTAGGTTTCCATGCATATGACTATGGAAAGTAAACAAGCTACAATGAATTATGGAGTTGGTGTCAAACAAGTGACGAGAGTATTGATTATTTTGGAATTTTAGAAGAGGTTATGAGTTGGTGTACTTAGGGGATCAAAAAGTTATAAAACAATAGTGTTTAAATGTAAATGGATGGAATTCAGTTGGTGTGAATGTCCATGAAACTAAAACTAAATGATGTTAATCAATTCAAGAAATATCCCATATATGGACCTATTTGTGGCTTGCGCACCAAGTATATCAAGTATATTTCACCTCTCATCCTAGTTAACAGAAAGACAAAAAGACAATGGTGGGCGGTCCTTTAGGATACAAAAGCTAGATCCGATATTGATGCTCCAATTGATAAGCTTTTTACCAAGAATCATAGTGCAAAGCTCCAAACCTTGTCCTTGATTGAAGAAGATGAATGATGAGAATGTAATGAAAAAATGATATGATTGATATAGAGGAGATGAAGAGATGCTCATCATATGAGAGGATGAAAGATAGGGGAATGGAGGATTTTGAATCTGAAGAGACAGATAGAAGAAAGAAAGGAGTTTGACCGACGACGAGACGACGACGTTGAATTTGATGATATATGAAAATGATAAATTTGTCAAATGTATTAATTTAATCGTTTGTCAAATGTGTTTTTTTTTCTTTAATGTATTAATTTGTCAAATGTTTTTTTTTTCCTTCTAATGTAATCGTTTTAATTTTTTAATGTACTTTGGGAACAAATTTTGGAATAATTTAGTTATGTGTCCCTTTTGTATCATTGTTATTTTTACCAACTATATTTTGTTTCTATTGTTTAATTTAGTGTTTATAAGTTTAGAATGAAGCGGTTTATGAGAGGAGGTAAAGAAAGTAAAGCATCAAGGGAGCAATTGGTGTTACTACCCACAAGCCAATCCTCACTTGCTAAAAAGATTCAATCTACACTAGCTACTCATGCAACAACAACAGCAAGGCGCAGCAAAGTGTGGGGTTCAAATGCGGCAGGCAGTCAAGCATACAGTTGCGTCGTCAATAGGAAGGAAGGAAAGTGCAAGGCAGAAGGAAGCCTTATGGCTCGAAAGCAGAGGCAGCAAAAGCAAGCCTGCAAACAAAAGAAGCAGCAATCGAAGCAAGCAGAAGCAAACGAAAAAGAAGGGAGGGCAGAAATTGTTAATGAAAGATGAGAGAGTAGAAGGTTGAGGATGTAGAGTTGCAGTTGATACCAAAAGTACAGGGAAAGAAGGAGTTTGATTTCCTAAATGTTTTTTGGTTAGAATATAAATTTCTTTTTATTTAATCACTTGTAACACATAATAATTATTATATAACTTCTATCTATTCAAGTAAAGCTCTTTTTTTTTTCTAGGTTTGAAATCATAGGTTGTTCTGCGGTAGTTTCTGACTCTTTCAAGGCCCATCATTTCGCCTTAATATGAATGGACAAGAGGTCCCAGAAAGTGTAAGAAGATCGGGTGGTTCAAACAATTCAAGGTGATATTTTTTTTAAATGCTTTCGAATTGTGGTATTGTGTAAGTTTTTCAAAGTAAAGATTTGTTTTTTTTTGGGAATTATATGTGATTTTGTTTTTCAAGGTGAATTTTTTTAATGCTTACTTACTGTGAAATGTGGTATGGCTTGAGAGAACTTGCATTGACATTTTTAATATGATATAAACCCTTTTAACAAATGAAAAGACACAAACATTACAAGAAGAAAGTCAAAGTAAAAAATATCCCTAAAAATCAAACCAAGGCGAGGAGCAGGGGAGTAATATTCCTTACAAGCTTGCTGTATCAAAGCATTGCAGTTAATCCTCAATCACTAAAGTACGCAACCCCGATTCCAACGCAATTCTTTCGAAGTAATATGGGAGGATTTGTCTTGTAACTGGTTTATTATAATATAGTAAACATCATAGGATTAATTAGTACAAAATATGGAGTACATGCGTAAAGTTTCTTAACTGGAAAATTTAGCAGCCATTACAAGATTTTAGCTGATTATGCTTAGAATTTGTTAAATTGCAAGAAAAAAAAGTGCTTGTGTCAAAATATAAAGCAGCCCCTCCATACCCCAAGTTAGAATTAGCTCTTCACATATATGAATCCTGATAATGCACAAGAACCCTCTCCCTTTCGAAGTCTTCAAGAGCCTGTCGACAAGCTTTTTAAAATTTTATTGAAAAAGAATTTTAAGAATAACATAAATGCTGGTTACTTAGGTCTACTAGTGGTTGGATTCCTTAAAATTAGACCGTTCATACTTGGTACTTGGTTCAAACAGGAATAGCTAACTGGAAACAACAGTATGACAGTAAGGCAGTTTATTGTATACTTGCAAAACAAAGTTATATGTGCCTTTCTTGTTGAAAATTCTAGAGGGCTGATTATGGTGTATTATAATAATATGATTTTATACATGTCATATCTACTGTATTGCAAATACCAATAAATCATTCATTCTAAATATCAATTTCATATCTACATATTTAAAAGCAAAGTCAAACCTAATTTGATAATTTTTGTTTGTTTTTGAAAGATAAAACTTCGTTTAATATTGTACATAATAATAGATAGTTTGATATACAACTTCCGTTAGCAATAGAATAAGTGGTCATATCCTTACATATCTGGATATACTATCTTAATTTGTGTTTTCATCAGCTTAAGTTTACATGGAAACCCCGAATATGATGATATGGTCAGGGAAGATTAGAAGAAGAAGGCTCCTAAACCCTCGAAGGATCTTGTTAACGAAAGGCTGCCAATAGTACCTGTGAAGAAGAGAATAAATGATGTCGATAGTGTTCGTTAGAAGAATTCATTCGTAAGAGGGAGGAATCCTGAATTTGTTAAGCGTTCAGTTAAGGCTAGAATAATCGTTATTGCAGGAGGACCAATCTGAAACCACCATTTGAAACCTGGGCATCGCACGTGGAGAGGGGGAGGGAAGGAAAAGCATTTCCACTACTGAATGGCAGAGCGTTTGGATGAGTTCTAGTTGATACTTTCCCTTGTCAGTAATCGTTAGTTCAAATGGAAAAGCACTTTGCTTATCTTTATAAGGTTCATTGTAGGCTACTGAGAAGATGGTGTCCCACCTCTTGCGGTTGAATGTATATGGAAACACATGGGCTTCAAATGCCCGATGGAAGAGAAAATATTAGTTGGTGATAAAGTCGAAGAAAACTATGGTTAGTACTGATTACTTGATTTTTGTTCAATGATAAGTTCTGAATATTGTTTGGTGGCCATATGGTCTGGATATGTTTAATTGCATTCTATGTGAATATTGTTTGGTGGCCAATATGGGTCTGGATATGTTAATTGCATCTATCCCGCTGAATAAAGATTGGGTACTAGATTTTGCCCTGAACATAATACTAAGATAACAGAAATTAAAATGAAGAAGGATAAATCCAACCTTACTGTGAGTCAAATCAGCTAAAACAACACAATAACTTTAACTTGCTTTTCTTGCTTTGAGAATGGCTTCTTTTTCCATCCTAGCTTGCCTTTGTTTCATTCATGGTTTCTTATTCAATACAACTCTGCAAACTGAACGATTCCATTAGAAAACAACCTAAAGATAGCCGTGAAAAACGGCAAGCCCAACCAGCATTTCTGGCTAGAAACAGTTACCAAAACTGTTTTTAAGTTAGCTGACGCACAAGGAACGATGATAGAAATCAAAAGCCAACTACGAACCGCAGGACCATAATGTACACAAGTAATAAGCAATGAAGAAAAAGCTGCAGCTTGCACAACAAAATATAACAAAACAGCTCACTGGCTAGTAGCGTTATTACTCATAGTACAGTACGCATAGCGTTATTACTCTTGGATATATGTTTATATACTAATTCAAAAAATGACATCAGTCGAGATTAAGAAACCTAAGGACAAGTCTAGCTTGCAGGCCAAATATATCCTAGCTAAGAACTCGAGTCACATTACAGAACGGCGATTTCAAATAAAAATTATTTCACTATGATCTGAGCTCGGCGAGATTCAGTTTGCTATGATGAATTAATAGAGGATGATCAGGGAGTTGTTGCTGCTAAAATTGACAAGATACTTATCTGTACCTAGCCAGTAACTCAGTATGGCACGTGACATCGCCATTAGTCCTTGAGTGCCGGAGCCATTTAACGTTTTGTCCGGCATTGTAGTTAGACAGACCGCCTCCAGAGCAGTATAGAAGTAGTTAAGGACCCACCCCTGACCCAGCCTGCCATCCTGTAAGTTTGGCTAGCCCTGACCGTTATCCGAAACTAGAATAACCCCAGCACATACAGTTAAAAAAGAGTAGTGCAATTTAAAGTGTAACAAATCAAACAACATAAAAATATAAAACTAGATAACCCCACATACAGATGAATAGTATAGATCTCATATACATAAAACTATATCATGGTGCTTATTGATATTGATTTCACAGTGAAATCACAAAACATCGTCATCAAACCTTTAAGCTTTGGATTGTGTTTATAAATAAAAAAAAAGAAAAGTGAGAAGACATCCCAGTTTAAGGTTCAATGGTAGTCACGAAATCCTAATTCCATATTCCTAATTCACCGAATCATAGAATTAAATGACATGCCAATTGTTGTTACGTTCAATTTGCTTGTATCAACTCAATTTCATCCCTCCCTGTCTCATGTGGTCTATTTCTTCTCCTTCAACTTACGCACGCATCCTCTGTCTCTCTCCTTTCTGGTGACACACCTGCAACCCCAATCCCGACTCATCAGATTCTATTGCCTCAACAAGGCAACAACAACACGCAACCACCTACCTATTTTGCATGATTCAGTTACTAACTTACTACTCAAAAAATAGATACCTACAACACAAACAAAAAAATAGAAATTAGTAGATATATGATTAGATACATCACAACAAAAAATAAAAATTAGATACATACAATCAAAACAAAAAAATTAATGGTGGAAGTAGTAACATGTGAAATATGCAGCGTTGCGTTAAATCTGTTACGCGTGTATGGAGGTTTGAACATCAATCTGTTCATTAGTGGGGTATTGTTTTTGTTAATGGTGGATGTAGCGCTGCATGTAATTCATAGATGGTGCTAATAAGATAGTATATAATGTTACTTTGTGTAGCGAATAACAACATAGAATACTTGCTGAGTATATATGAAAAAAGGAAGTAAAAAAAAAACCCAAGTGAAATGTATATTGTGGGAAGTTGTTGGTGGCCAAGAAGAAAAGGAAAAGTATATGGTGTTTAGGTAATCGCATCATCGATGTTTTACAAGCTGGTATTCATTCGCAAAGCAAGAAAATCAACCCAATGACTTTTCTATAATCTCCCACTTAGCTCTCAGGTTGAAGATTACAAGAAAATGTGAAGAAAGCAAAAAAGGCAGCAGAAGACAGGCAAGCTTGCAGCTGAAAAATTGTTCTAAAAAATTGCAACAAGCAGTCGCGTGAAGAACATGAGAAAGAGAGGTCCAATGGAAGAAGAAAAGAAGAGCTCTGAAGATAAAATGACAAAGGTGAAAACTGGCATAATGAGGTGTTCAACTAATATTGAAGGAAAGAAGTTTCAAACGCTCAAAATCCATCGTAGGTGGAGGTGTACCCATAATTGAAGTTCCATGTAAATTAAAAAGGTAATTATATAATTTTGTGCTAACCCACGTTAAAAAAATTTTAATGGGTTATCTTTTGCTAAAAATCTGCATGATTGTTAATAATGGTTTGTTTTTGTAACACCTTGAAAATGGGTCTGCCTTTTGTATATGCCGTTGTTGGCTACTAATTGTTAGGGATGCTTTTGTATATCCACTTAGAAATATGGTCTTCTTTGTATATGGCCTGTTGGCTAACTAATTGTTAGAGCTCAAATTGTAATTGAAAAGTAAGTACTCTACAAGTAAGTTACTTCTAATGTATGTCCGTATTACAGAATACGATGAGCAGAGGAATTTGTAAGCTTTTGTGTATGAACGATAGCAAACATTTATTCTGCTCTTTTTTTATCAATCAATCGAAGGTTTTATTTAATTATATTTGCAATAGAAAAATTGAAATTCTCTATAATTTGGTCTCCATAATTAGTAAACAGGAATAAGTCTTCATTTTGTATAATTAGTGTGCAAAAAATGGAGAACCAAAAAATATTGGTCTCTATATACAATTATTTTGGTCGCTAAAATTGCTAAACCAACCATAGTATCGCTAAAATAGCACCAAAATGTGGTCTCACATTATCAAGAATAGCAACTACTAAAATCAGTCGCCAAAGTAATATTGTAGTCGCTAAGAAATTGCGACCAATAAGTTAGTTTCTATGTATTATGTTAAGTTACGCTAAACAATTCAAAACACCATTTCAGTCGCAATAATTTATAGGTATGTCGCTATTTCCTTGTATCCGCAGGGTATCGCCCAGTAGTCCCGCAAATATTGCGACTGACAAAACAAATTTAGTACGCTAAATTGAAATTGCGACCCAAAGGTTCTGCGACTACCCTAAATATTGGTCTCTCTTCGGTCGCATACAATCAAAATGCGACCGTGTTTCACTTCATAAAGCAGGTCGCAAAGGGTGGTCGCTAAACTGCTTTTTCTTGTAGTGTGTTTCAGACAATTGTAAACATTTCTAAACAAAGGGATTAGTGGTACATATCATATGTAAATATTGTAATAATTAGACAAACCACCAATGATTACCTTCCTGTGTTATCATGTACTTGGTGCTTGCGAACTTGATCTGCTTGCATTTGTAAACGTGAAATCTCCACTTCTCCACCGCAACACCTCTTTGTCTAGTCTTTGTTAAGTAAGCATCTCAATGACGCCTCCCCCTCCAATGTCCCCACACCAGGTTTGACAATCCTGCACTTGTGAATGAAACCCAGGGAATGGCTGAGCCCGTTACAATACTATCTAGCCACCATAATAGTCACGACCAAATTGACAACCCTGTATCTGGCAATGTAATCCAATGCAAAAGCCGAGATAGACTTGATAATGTGCTCGTTCGCCAAAAACCCTCTTTTGTGGTTGGGAATTGGTGAGTCAAAAAAAACCATAGATTCCGCAAGGACAGAACGAGTTGGCTACGTTTCACGCCCACCCCTTTCAGTTGATGTTTTAGCAACCATTAATCATGTCAAGAGTTCCTGGGTGTGTCTACCACTCAACGAAGTGTAGCTCTCACTGACTAGGCTACACAATTTGTGGTTCTCTAACACTCCAAAGAGAATAAACCTCTTGAGGGGAAATGGAACATGAAACTGAAGTACATGTGACACACACTAGCCCCCCCAAATGAACAGGCCAACAAAGCGAGACAAAGGTTGAAGACATAGTTGAGGTCTTCCCAATGACAGATTCCTCCGCATATTTCACTACTCCAATCTCACCCCCCCCCCCCCCACCCCAAAGAAAATTATCAATTTGATCACAGGAAGTGGGGATGTGAGTCACAGTCATGGTTGAAATGGTGAGGAAGGAAAGGAGGATGAAATTTGGAAGCCTAATTGTAATATGATGGGGTTCTTGGGACATGGATGAGCTTCAGTGGTGTTGGGCAAAGGGTATATATAAACAGAAATAAGTAGATGAATTTCCGCAATTTCCCTTGTGTAATTACCAAACTAATGATCACATTATAGCATTAGAGTGTGGAGTAGCTCTCTGATTATTTCTTTAAACTTCTAACAACAAATCAATTGCATAATAAAATGCTATATATTGGCTTCTTTCTTACACAACATAATTAAAGAATAGTTGAAATTAAAAAACTAAAACAAAAACAATGGAAACCCCCATGCACATACCATTAGAAATGAAACACAAACACACAGACTACGATATTATTAAGCAACAAAATGCATCATAAGTCCAACACACCATGCGTATATTACAAGCTACAAGGAACAAATTCAATAACAAAAAATACTTAGGGACATATGTCTTCATATAAACACAAACATACTAAGAAGATAAACAGAGCAACAATCGACAAGATGAAATTACAATGGTGCACAACATCTAACATAGCATTCCACTGGTTATGCTACTTTGACTTTCAGTTCGTCGGGGTGCTACTGATTGGTGTGACAACACTTTTCACAGCCTACAAATTATGAGTAAGTAGAGTCAAAACGAATTTAGATAAATTGAATTGTAAGAAAAACAAATGCATGCTTGAATCTAAGACCAAATTCATACCTTGATGCTGACCAACAAGCGAACTTTGGACTGATCGCTCTTGGTCAAAATTGGCTCTGGCATTCCCCTTCCCATATCGCAGAGAACCATAACTCCACCCATCAGCCCTATGCTCTCATCAATCATCCAACCATAGTTCACACCAAGTTCAGCGTAGACCATCTTGAACTACTCCTTTAAGCAACGAATTTAAGTTAGGACAATGAGAAATGGTTTGTGAATGTCAACCAATTTCTTAAAGTTTTCTATGAATAAGGGACGTGTAACACCCCTTGCGTTCCAGAGAATGAACACATCACCAATTCCAAAACTTAACTTCTGAGACTCCAACCTTGGTTGAATCCTTACTGCATGACACCTGAAACGTGGATCTTGCTTCTTGATTATCCCATCTTCCTTCATGTACTCCATCGCGAAAACAAGTATAAATTCAGACATTTCACCATTCATGTAGAATATCTGCAATCCATCAGTGAAGCTCCCATTGATAACATCAATCTTCTTCGAATACAAGTGGTAAATGGGACCCCCAAACTCAATTTCAGGGCCCGGATCAATTACATGTTCTAGGAACTTTGGCACAAGATGGGTTATGCCAACATACTCTGGGTTGAAATTATCCAACTTCCAGTAAACATGGCCCAAGTCCACCTTATTCCAAATGTCCAGTAAGTAGGGTAAGTGAGCAGCTCAAATCTGACCATCTCCTTCAGTACGCTTCATCGCCATTGTCTTCAATTCTCCTACCCAAGGAGTATTAGGACTTGTTAAGATATGCTTCAGAGTGTCGTCTGAAACCCTAGCACGTGCCCCAAATGGTTCCTTCGTGACCATGTATATGTTGCTGTTGAAGTCAAAATGAAGGTCATTCTCGAATTTTTTTTCCCAAGTACTAGAGAGCTTAGGGGTCCAATTGCACATATGGTCTGGTGTTTCGGTAGCTGGATGATATGAAGGTGGGCAAGCTGGGTATGTTGCGATGGATTTTTGTTTGGAAGAAGAGGCAGCCATTGTTGGATGCTCGGATGTAAGAGTAACCAATAATATGGAGGAGAGCAAGAATGTGGAGGGGAGTAGGAATAGGGAGTAGAGTGAAAAAGAGTTAATGGGATACCAACTCAAAATTTAAGAACTTTGATGTTTTTAAAGCTTGCACAACACACAATGGATGCGAAAATTTACAATGGTTTATTTTTTTTGTGTGTGTTTGATATCCACTACATTGTGTAACAAGTCATTCATACTGTGTGTTAGATTTGTTGTGCCAGCATACAAAAACATTCAACATATAAGGGTATACGTTAAGTCAAGATGTGTACCAAATCAGCGTCTATGTGTACACGAGAAATAGCATACAAAACTTGATACACATACACAATAATTATATAGATATATAACATATAATGATATACGTTTAGTGAAGATGTGTACCAAATAAGGGTCTATGTGTGTAGACGAGAAATGGCGCAGAGATTGACGTGACAACACGGTCAAAAGCAGCACTGATCATCCTCAATCCCTTTTAGCACGTGGACGATCGAGAACAATGCATGTACAATTGCGGTTAGTGTGTACTGGGTAGTGTCTGATGTGTATCAGAAGTATTGTTCATGTGTATACTATTGTGGTAATGTTTACGGTTATTGAGGTTGTCCTATTTAATACTCCGTAACCCTATATTAGTAGGGAATTAACGGCCCTAATTAGTATGTTGTTAGGGGGAATAATGGACCTTAGTAACATGTAAATTGAGAAATAATGGACCTAATTATTGAAGTTGTAAATAGTGGATTAAGGGACCTAATTAAGATGTAAATAGGGAATCAATGGACCTAATTAAGATGTATGGTATGAGGTTTAAGGGTTTGGGGTTTAAAGGTTTAGGGTTTAGGGTTTGGGGTTTAGGGTTTGGGGTTTAAGGCTTTAGGGTTTAGGGAGGTTGTGATATTGCTTTTGACTTGTCAATAATTATACACAACTGTGGTAGAATGGTACACATAAACCCAAGTTGATTACAGGTAGTTTGCGAATTTTGGTACACATAAACCTTAAGTTGATGACAGGTTGTTTCCCAATTTTGTAATGAAAACCGTTGTGGAATTTATAGACAAATTGGTTTTATTGATACTCATTTTGCACGAATTAGAACTCATCTTCTAGGCAAACTATATTAAATSCGGACCTACAAGGGGTGGTGGAATATGCAAATAATATGCTAAACACGGCCAAGCTCGAGTGAATTAGTCACAATTCGGCACAATACG